>JAABOM020073902.1:0-35240 GCA_011800125.2 Solanum clarkiae | reverse complement strand
CCATTAACGCGAGATTCAAGCACTTTTGAAAACTAGTGCTAGTTTAACCAAATCATGTCATATTTCTTTTGTATGGTATTAATGGTGTAGCGTTAGGTGTGGGGTGTTACATCTAGTTAACTTGTAAGTTTTGTGATTATTTGCTTGCTTCCGCTGCCTCGCTTCCATCAATTGGTATCATGAGCCAATCAACATACACTACATAATGTATGTTAAAATCAGTATACATATGAAATAAAAAGTTACTGATTTTTGCATAAGAAATCTCTAGTTCATATGTTATTTGAAAATTATGTAATTAGTCATAAGTTCATATGCTATAAGCATGAATTAAAAAATGTAATAAGAAATTGTAGCTTTCTGTTGGACTATGATTTTGTTCTTCTTCATTTATGCTAATGAAATATATATTGTTCTTGAATTAGATTGTGGATCGATGTTTATTTATTTTAATAGTTCTAGATCAGTGGTTAAGAAAAAATTGAATTTCTTTAATCAACGATTATCACATCAGCGGAAGACTAAAGATAAATAAAGGTGAATAGTCTCCATTAAAGGTAATTAAAACAAATCAACAGGACTAGTATGAATGAAACTAGTGAGACATTATCCAAGTCATCAATCCCAAATCTAGTCTATGAAGCCTCTATCTAAGCTGCCTAGAGGGTGCCATGACAGACCCATGGCTACCTCAAAACAAAATAAACAAGTTTCAAAGCTTGACTATAAAGCTAGATGAAATAGCATGCATCCCCCGAACTCGAGGAGGACTCATCAATTAGCTGGAATAAGAGGAAGATCTTCAACAAAGCGCCTGTTGATGATCTCTGGTAATTGTCTCTACATCATGAAAAGATGCAGGAAAAAATGGACATCAGTATATGGAATGTACGAGTATGTAAAATGGCTGAATGAAACATATATAGGTAGAACGACAATAACTCAAAAATGCTCAATCATGATGTCAAATGACTACCTAAAGCGAGAATAAAGGGTAGATAATGATCAATCATTACAATCCAAATAAATCAAGTCCAATCATGTCAGAGTACAATCAGTATGGAACCTATCTAGGAGTTTCTCTTACACAACAACATTTACTTATGACCCAATGATTGTACAATAATCTCGTTGATGTTGCCATAACTGTTCAGTACTTGCCAGGATAATGAACAAATTGATCTATAGTGGATCCAATCAATCAAGTTTTCTAGTATTTCAGGGACCTATGAAGAGGAACACCCAACTTAACTGTTTCACCCCTGTCCTACACTTGACGACGTAGTTATTGAGTTTTAGTTAGACTTACTCTTACTCAATTTGGTGCTCGATACTCCTCCAAAGATTCAATGCTCATAAGACAATCTCTCTCAACGAACTATTCTTAGTGGATATTTGTCAACTCGATTCATCATATTTACTATCAAAGCTTTGGTTACATTCTTTTGAGGTTCAGTTGTTGACTCATAGAGACTCTATCTGTCATGACCCAAGCCTAGGGCGTAGACGTGATCGGCTAATGGGGAGCCCGAAGGGACACCAAATAATCCTCTTAGCATATGATCACACATCCTTAGTCGTAGAAGCAAGTAAAATAACAACAAGAGATAGTAAGTAGGGATAACCGGGGCTAAAGGACATTTTTTATATCATAATCAACAAGAGTCAAGAGATAATCAAAGCCATAACATAGATACATAACATGTCTAACAACACCCTCTACTACATAGATAAGAGTGGGGGCTAAGACAAGCAGCCAGGCTCACCCTCATAGTCAAAGTATACAATAAAGGAAGAGATTCTTTAATACATAGCATAAGAACATAGACATTATTCTTGGAATGGAAGACTCACCAACTAGCTTGAACAGATACCACTAGCCACGTGGAAGAGGAAGATGACCAAACGGTGCTCCGGTTCCGACATGGTAACATCATGTAGGCATAGAATATGCATTAGTATGTTTGAATATGCTAAGTATATAGGATGCAATGCAACATAGATAGCTAACATGAGCAAAATGCATAATCTTAAGCAATGAATAACATAATAACAATATTGCATGTATGAATGATGCTTGAAGTAAAATATACTTTCATGGAACAGGGAAGAAGATACCATCATCACAGACCAAACAACTAGTACTCGAAACCCAAGGCATAGCAACCCCTTGGTAGTGGTCGAGGTATCAACCCCTCAATATGGTTAATGGACATCACATCATCCATCATAAAGATCAAGGTATCGACCCCTCAATATGGTTAATGGACATCACACTCTCCATCATAGTGGTCAAGGTATCAACCCTTCAACAAGGTTAATGGATATCACACCCTCCATCATAGTGGTCAAGGTATGAACCACTCAACATGGTTAATGGAAATCACACCCTCCATCCTAGTAGTCAAGGTATCAACCGCTCAATAAGGTTAATGGACATCACACCCTCCGTCGTAATAGTCAAGGTATCAACCCCTCAACAAGGTTATGGTAAACATGCAACACTATAGAACCTTATCTTGAAATTAACACATATAAAATATACTTTCATCCCCATAGAGTCATACATCTAATATGCTAAACGTTAGGGCTTCAACAAATTAAGAATCATAATTGGGAAATTTTATCAAACACATGGCGGGTGTGTAATGATATTGTAAAATCATGCAATTCAAGAGTAAAATCTTGCAAGCAAATCAAATACAAAACCATCAATAAATACTTCGAAACAACCTGATACAATATAGATCAAAACCTTTCATCAAATCACACAAATAGGTCTTAGATTCATGCTCAACACATGCGAAAACAATCACCATTTCATAAACCCCAACATAGTGTGCAGTGAAATTCATAATAAGTAAGTCTAATGAGTAAGGCAACTTTAAATCATGCAATTTTAGGTAAAAAGAATCTTTCATCATGGGTGAAAGGAACCTGGGAAAGAAACTACGTACCTTGACTTTGGAGAGTTTCTTGAAGAAGATTAGAAATGGAGACTTAAAACTTGAATGAAATTCTTAGATCCGGATGTGTTTTGGGACTTGAATCTCGAGGAGGACTTCGGGCTTGACTTGGTTTCCTTGAATTCCAATAGGGCTTCTTGAAAACCTTGAGAACGGATGGAGATTTTGATGAAGATTGGAGAGGATTTTGAGAGGTTTTTGGTTGGTTTTGGGGGATCAAAACGGCTTGACAATGAGGGATTTTTTTGTACATAGGTATAGGGTTATTACCCAATTGCCCTCGAATAAAAAGAACAATTTTTGAAAATTTTTGAACTAGTCTGTGTCAGGTCCGTGTTGCGAACTCGTCGCGGACAACTACTATTTTTTGAAGTTTCACTGAAAATTACTTTTCTTGGCACGAACAAAGTATACCTTGTAGGTACCGTTCCCCACACAATATTTTCCTATGAACAAGGATATGAAGTTAAATTTGTAAAATTCTATGTGGATTTTGAGATATTGAAAAAAATGCATCATAGGGCCTTTCCGAACTATGCGGAGGGGTGTTTAAATATCTCCGATTTGAAATATAAGGGATTTACGATTATGGGGGCATTCCGAGACAAGTGTAGTGCATTTCAATATCTCCCCTTAGGAACATTCATCTCCGAATGTCAAAGAGACGTATATAACAAGAGTAATCATGAAGAAATCAGCTCCAATAAGAATTCAATAATACACTTAAACACCTTTTGTGAAATCTCAACATAAGTGTTAAAATCATCATGAACTTGTCAACATAAATATGAATGCATGCAATGACACAGGGTTTGAAACATAAGGCTTGAAATTACAAAAAGGGATTTGACATGTTATCATAAGCTTGAATATTATGAAAGAGGTATGGATATCGCTTTTCCATACCCGCTCCGGCTCCCCGAGAGACACTTTCGACTTAACGATTCTTCTAGAGGGCCTCGACGAACACTATACCCTTATCAATCAACTTCTTCAACCCTTCTATCCGATACCTCCACCGAGGCCTCTTCGTAAGTCAACTTATCCTCCACAACACCCACAACATCAAAGAGTTCCATTGTACTAGAGTCACCAACACATCCCCTCACCCTAAAAGCATAAAGAACCGGACAAACCATAAACATATCCCTAGGTAATTACAATCCTGAAGCAATCATACCAATACTCCTCTACATTTTATAAGGACTCACAACCCTAAACTCATTATCGACCTTAATCACACATAATCCACCGGACACCATGAACCACTATCTCCCCCTTGGAAGACAACCTCCACTCTACCATCTTTCGCCCAAAACCTTCAACATTAAGAAGGTGGAATCAAGGCCTTGCTTAATCTAGACCCCTTCAACCAAAGAAGATTTGGGACCATCAAGAATACTACACGACTGTGCTCAAATTCCTTCAAACTAACCCCAAATCTACCAAACCGATGGACCCCTCTAGTCATCTCGTTGCCATCATCCTCAACAAGCACCACCCACAACATTAGCATTACTAGAGAAAATAATGCGCACTCATATCATAATCCTTAAAGAGTTCTAACCACTTTCTTGTTATCTTCCATTCACACCTATCATGTTTAGCATACAACACCTTATCATCCAAGACTTGCAACACAACCCCCAAATGATTCACAAGCTCTAAATAAATCACTGCTCCACCACTAGAGGCCACGACAAGCATTTCAAGGTAGGGTTTTAAGAACCTATTCATGAAACCCGTAAACATAGCTGGTGCATAGTTCAACCAAGCAACTCCAACCATACTCAAAATTCTCACTCCTAATCCAAAAAGACACTTAGGGATATAACCTATCCTTATCCTCACTTGGGGACAATTCCATTACCAAAGATCAAGCTTAAAGAAGTGACTAACCCATTGTAGTTGACCAAATAAATTGACCATTCTTAACCATCATATTATAACCTTACCATTTCTACACTCATTGGAAGCATGATATGCAAGTGACAAAACCATACCAAGACCTCCATCCCATCAATGTAAGTTCAACCAAAATCACAAGATAAGACCCTATGCAATAACAACATGAGCAACTCCCTAAACCTTTCTAGCAATAATAGACCCACAAAACCATTCCAGACACACATGAATCTTACTAGCAACAAAAGGAACAATAAAAGGAATAGAAACCCCCCGGAACCATCAAAGCATACATAACAACATCAAGAAAAGCCTTTAACATAACGGTAGCATCATCGGGAAGCATTTTTCTACCCTTACGTTCTTTGAAGAGCATAAAACTGGTTACGTCTTTGGGCATCCCCTTGATCAACATCATCACCTCTACCCTTGTTGCGCTTGTGAGGGCACTCTATTATCTTGTGACCCTCCTCTCCACAACCATAACAAGCATTGATTTTCTTCAAGCATGGGCCATTATGGCATATATCACATTTTGGGCACCTAGCATAAGGGACCACAGTACCATGACCTTTGAGACTTTGGAACTTTCCTTCACCATGGGCCCTCTTGGCGTCCTTACCTGTCCTTTTCCTCAACTTTTCCTCCTCCATTTGCTCGGCATAGGTCATTAAACAGGCCAAATGCATGTCATTAATCAACATAGTAGACTGGCAATCGTCACTCACCAAGTTAGATACTCCTATCACAAATTTACTCATCCTAGACCTTGGATCGACCACCAATTGGGGAGCATATTTTCAAAAGTTGGTTGAACTTAAGGGCATACTCCCTCACACTCATTGAACCTTGTTTCAAATTAATAAATAGTACCATCTTAGACTCCCTAAGCTCAAGTGGGAAAAACCGATTAAGAAAAGCCGCCTTGAACTCCTCCCATAGAACCAGATTGTAAACCCCCCTTCTCTTCCTTCCATTGATTAAACCATATTTGTGCTACCCCTTGAGTTAGTAAGCCGTCAACTTGGCCTTTTCCTCTGATCTAACTCCCGTGATAACCAATATATTGTAGACCTCATCAATGAACTCTTGAGGATCCTCATGTACCTTAGAGCAATAAAATTCTGGCGGATTCATCCTTATAAAGTCCCTCACTCGAGATGCCGGAGTCGGAGCATGAGGGACTTGGGCCCCTTAGGTTACTTGATTAGCTACGACTTGTGCTAGCAATGTGAGAGCATCCCGAAACTCTTCATAAACCAATCCTCATCTTGAGGAGCTTGAGGGGCGGGAGGAGCCGGTTGTTCCTTGGGAGTGCGTTCTCTTATTCCTCTTATATTAGGCATGATCTAGTATATCAAAGAACAATTGTTAGGGGGAAAAGCTTACCTTAAATCTATAGCACGACATTGACTAAGAAGAAGGGAAACATTTCCTAAAATGTCTCAAAGCCTCTTACTCATAGTTGTGGTCCACAACCAAACCACGAACAAGACTCTAATCGATGCGGTGTGTTGTACGCCGAGGACCTAACAACCAAGTTCTCTGACACAATCTTTGTCACGACCAAAGCTTAGGATCAAGACGTGATCGGTGAATGGGGAGCCTGAAGGGACGCCAAACAAGCCTCTTAGCATATCATCACATATCCTTGGTCACAGAAGCAAGTAAAATAACAACAAAATATAGTAAGTAGAGATAATCAGGGCTAAGGGACATCTTTCATATCATAATCAACAAGAGTTAAGAGAGAATCGAAGCTTATAGCATAGGTACATAACATGTCCAACAATACCTCTACTATATAGATAAGAGCGGCGGCCAAGACAAACAACCACGCTCACCTTCATAGTCAAAGTATACAATAAAGGAAAAGAGTCTTTGATACATAGCATAAAAACATAGACGTTTTCCTCGGAATGGAGCACTTACCGACTAGCTTGAATAAATACCACTAGCCACGTGAAGGAGGAGGATGAATAAATGGTCCTCCGGTTCCTACATGGTAACATCATGTAGGTATCGAGTATATGCTAGTACGTTTGAATGTACTAAGTATTAAGGATGCAATGCAACAATAGATAGGCAATATGAGAAAAATGCATAATCTTAAGCAACAATTAGCATACTAACATTATGACAGGTATGAATGATGCTTGAAATAAAACATTCTTATATAGAACATATTACATAGGTAAGAAGAGGCTATCATCATAAACCAACCAACTAGTATTCGGAAACAAAGGCTTAGCACCCCCTTGGTAGTGGTGGAGGTATCAATCCCTCAACAAGGTTAATGGACACCACACCCTCCATCATAGTGGTCAAGGTATCAATACCTCAACATGGTCAATGAGCATCACACCCTGCATCCTAGTGGTCAAGGTATAAACCTCTCAACAAGGTTAATGGACGTCACACCTCCATCATAGTGGTCAAGGTATCAACCCCTCAACAAGGTTATGGTCAACATGTAATACTATATAAGCTTATCATGAAATTAACACATATATAACATACTTTCGTACTCATAGAGTCATACATCTCATATGCCAAGCATTAGGCCTTCAACAAATCAAGAATCATAATCCAGACATTTTATCAAACATGTGGCAGATGTGTAATGCTAGTGTAAAATGATGCAATTCAAGAGTGAAATCATGCAAGTAAATTCAATGCAAAACAATCAATAAATCCATAGTAACGCCTTCAAACAACATACATCAAAACCCTTCGCAGACAACTATTATTTTTGTGAAGTTTTGCCAAAAATCATTTTTCTTGGCACAAACAAAGTATACCTTATAAGCACTCGTCCCTCACACAATTTTGCCCTATGAACAAGATTATGAAGTCAGATTTGTGAAATTCTGCATGAGTTTTGAGATATTGAAAAAATGCATCACAGGTTCTTTTTGAGCTATGTGGAGGGGTGTTTAATATCCCCAATTTGAGATGTAAGGGAATTACGATTATGGGAGCATTCCTAGGCAATTGTGAGGCGTTTCACTATCATGCATCATTCTAACTTATAACATTCAGTCTCTTTAGGCTCAAAGTTTACTCATGCATGATCATTTAAATGAAATGTGTAAAAGTAATAAAAAATTCATTTTAGGGTTCATGTAGTACCACAAAATCATCTATTTCAAATATTTAATTCATATAAATAGTAATTCATGCACGATTATGTCGAAAATACATTAGAATTTAAGAAAAAACCTCCAAGAAACATTCATGGGACACTCAATTCACTCATAAATCCATCAATTCATGTTATGGGGCACATGGAAAAACATAATCCATGTTTTGGTTAGCCTTATATACCTGGAAGTTTTGAATCTTGAATCAGCTCGGAAAAACTCACAAGGTTATCTTCAAACGCTAGCTTTTTTCTCCCTTGAAACCTTGCTCTAAGTTGGAGAGAGTATTTTAGCATAAAAACGTTGAATTGACATGTCTAGGGATTTATTTAGGTGTAAAAACGTCAGGTTTATACTTTGACGGAGTGGGAAAAGTCCAAAAGACCCTTTCTTAAAAAGCTGTCAAAAGTCCTCTAAGAACCATCTACGACCCGTAGAATATTCCATGGCCCGCAGGACCCTTTCATAAACTTTTGGGTAAATTTCGGGTCTCTGGATCAATTCCATGGCACAATATATGACCGTAAAAGTTCCTACATCCCGTAGATTGGTTTGTAAAGTCTAGGACAAAAAGATAGATTTTCAAATTTCTTTTTCCACGAGTTATCATACGGGCCATACTTTAATCCACGACCCATAGAAGGTTTCATATTTCATCTCTGTTCTGGCAATCTTCAGTAAATATGGTTATAACGTTTGACTCTGAACTCCAAATAAGGTGGAGTCAGTTGCATTGGAAATATAATTCGAAGACCTTTCATTTTATAGGTCATGGGACACATAATTCCTTTTGTGGTAAGATTTATGATCATTCAAAACTTACTTTTGTATAATCTAACACTAGAAACTCAATTTATGCGAAAGTATTGAACTTGACTAAGTACTAGAGGTTTCTTGTGACACTAATCCATTTTCCACATATAAGAATGAGGATTACCAAATAGGTACATACAAGAGTGGAGTTAAGGGGTGTTAGAGTTGCACCGGAACCCCTAACAATGGTAGGTTCCGTGGGCTAACATCCACAAAAAACTACTAAAATCACCTATTTCCTTTTCCTTTGCCCATAAAATACTACAAGGCGTCCTCCGGTTCCGTCCGGCCACTTGGCACTCTTAATGGGCTCATTACAGATCCACTCGCATGATTTTTCGAGAAAGTTGCACCGGAGCCCAAGAAAGTGCCAGAGTCCATGGGCTAACACCCATAAAAAGTCAAAATCACAATTTTCCCTTTCATTAGCTCATCAAATACTACCAAGCATCCTCCGATGCTGTCGAACCACCTTGATTATTGGCAGGATCGTTACAGACCACTCGTATGATTTTGGGGTAAAGTTGCTGTAGAACCGTCGACAGCGCCAGATTTCATGGGATAATACTCACAAAGAACTACTGAAATCACAGTGTTTCCTATTTCTTGGAAAATAAAATCCTACCAGGCATCCTCTGTGATGTTAGGCTACTAGGTTCTCTTAGTAGGATCATCACTGACCCACTCATATAATTTTTTGAGAAAGTTGCACTAGAGCCCTAAACAATGCCAAATTTTGTGGGCTAAGACCTATCTAGTTTTCCTTAGCCTATAAAATCCTACCATGCATCGTCCAGTACTATCGGGCCACCTGAGACTCTTTACAGGCTCGTCATGGACCCACTCATATGATTTTTCAAAAAAGTTTGGCAGCACTAGATTCCCAGGGTTAAAACCCACATAAAATTATTGAAAGTTTGGCAGCACTAGATTCCCTGGGTTAACACCCACATAAAACTATCAAAATCCCTTGTTTCATATTCCTTGGACCATAAAATCCTACCAGGCATCTTCCGGTGCTGGGTTGCTACCTGGGTCTCTTAGCAAGCCTCTTATGGATCTAGTTGTATGCGTTTTCAAGAATGTTGCATCAGAGCCCCCAACAACACCAGATTTCGTGGGCTAATAACTAAAAAATACTACCGAAATCGCTTGTTTCCTATTTCTTAGCTCATAAAATCCTACTAGGCGTCCTCTGGCATCGTTGGGAAACATAGGACTCCTAGCAGGTTTGGTATGGATCCTTTTTATGATTTTTAGGAAATGTTGCACCGGAGCCCCTGGCTATGCTAGATTCCATAGGCTAATACCCACAAACAACTGCAAAAATTGCATGTTTCTTATTCCTTAGTCCATAAAATCCTACCAGGCATCCTCCAGCACCGTTGAGACAGCTGGGACTCTTTGCGAACTCATTGTGGATCCATTCGTATGATTATTTGAGAAAGTTGCACCAGCACCCTTGACAATGCTAAATTCCATAGACTAACACCCATAAAGATTTGCTGAAATTGCTTATTTTCTGTTCCTTGGCCCATGAAATCCTACCAGGAATCCTTCGGCACTACTAAGGCACATAGGACTATTGGGGGTTCGTTAAAGACCCACTCACATGACTTGTCAAGAAAGTTGTGCTAGAACACCTGGTAGCGCCAGGTTCCATGGGCTAACACCTAGAAAAAAGCTGCCGAAATCGCCTATTTCATTTTCCTTGGTCTATAAAATCCTATCAGGCATCCTCTGACGCCACCACGCCACTTGAAACCCATTGCAGGTTCATTACAGATGAATTAGAATGAATTTTTGGGAATATACGGAGCCCCCGGCAGCGCCATATTTCGTGGGCAAACATCCACAAGAAACTACTAAAATCATATGTTTCCTGTTCCTTGGCCTACAAAATCCTACCAGGCTTCCTCTACTACTACCAGTCCAACTAGTACTCTCGGGGTGCTTCTTACGGACACACTCATATGATTTTTCAGAAACGTTGCATCAGAGCCCCCAACAACGCTAGATTCCATGGGCTAACACCTACAAAAATTGGAAATCCCTTGTTTCTTGTTCCTTGGCCAATACAATCCTAGTAGGTATCCTATGGAACTATCGGGCCACCTAGGACTCTTGGTGGGAACATTATGGACTCACTCATATGATTTTCTGAGAAAGTTGCACCAGAGCCCCTGACAATGCTAGATTATGTGGGCTAACACCCCCTAAAAATTGCCTAAATCACTTGATTCCTTTTCCTTGAACCATAAATTCCTACCAGCCATCCTTCAAAACTGTCAAGCCACCTAGGACTCTTGGCTGGCTCATTATAGAACCACATGTATGATTTTTTTAGAGAAAAGTTGCAACAGAGCCCCCGACAGTACCAGTTTTCGTGGGCTAACACCCATAAAAAACTGTAAAGGTCGCTTGTTTCCTGTTCCTTACCATAAAATCCTACTATACATCATCTGGAGTCGCTGGGCCACCTGTGACTCTTGGAATGCTTATTAAGGACCCACATGTATGATTTTACAGGAAAGTTGTGTCAAAGCCCTCGGTAGAGCCAAGTTCCACGGCTTACACCCATAAAAACTGCCGAAATCGCAAGTTTTCCTTTCCTTGTCTGATAAAACTCTATGGGGCGTCCTTCGGCGCTGCCAGACCACTAAGGACTTTTGCAAGTTTATTACTAACAAACTCGTATTACATTTTTTGTAGTTGATCAAGAGCCCCCGACAAGTCAGATTCTGTGATCTAACACCCACAAAAAACTACTGAAATCACATGTTTCCCGTTCCTTGCCCCATTAAGTCCTACAAGGCAGCCTCCTGCATTGTCGGGCCACTTGGGACTTTTGGCAAGCTTGTTATTGATCCACTCATATGACATTTTGAGAAAGTTGAGCTGAAACCCCTGACAACACCAGATTCCATGGGCTAACACCTACAAAATATTGTTGAAATTGCCTGTTACTAGTTCCTTGGCCTATAAAATCTTACCAGGCGTACTCCGGCACCGCTGATAGGGCTCATTGTTGACCCAATCATGTAATTTTTTGTGAAATTTGCACTAGAGCCCTAGGTAGCCCGTGGACTAACACCTATAAAAATTATTGAAATCGTCGGTTTCCTATTCATGGCCCATAAATTCCTATTAGGCTTCCTCTGACGGCACCGAGCTACCTAGGACTCTTCGCAAGCCCATTGTGGACCCACTCGTATGATGTTTCAAGAAAATTCCTGAGCCCCCAAAAAAGCCACGTTCCGTGGGGTAACACCCAAAAAAAGCTGTTAAAATCACCTGTTTCCTTTTTCTTGGCCTATAAAATCCTTCTTGGAATCCAGTGCCACTAGGCCAGTTGGAACTGTTGGAGGGCTTGTTACAGAAGCACTTGTATGAGTTTTCAGGAAATTTATGCCAGAGCCCCCTAGCAGTTATAGATTTCCTGGGCTAGCACGCATAAAAACCTTGCAAAATTGCCTATTTCTTATTCCTTGGCCCATAAAATTCTACCAGGTGGCCTTCGGCCTAATTAGACCACTTAGGACTCTTAGTGGGCTTGTTATGGAGCCATCTATATGATATTCCAAGATAAGTTGCGCCAAAGCTCGCTGTAGCACCAGATTTCGTGGGATAACAACCTAAAAGACAACCAAAATTGCTTATGACTTGGCCCACAAAATCCTACCAGGCGTCCTCCGGAACTATCGGGCCACCTAGGACTCCTGACGATCTCGTTACGGACTCACTCGTATGATTTTTGAGAATGTTGTGCAGGAGAATCTGACAGCACTAGATTTTGTGTGTTAACACCCTATAAGAACTCATGAAATCTCCGATTTCATTTTGCTTGGCCCATAAAATTCTACTACATGTCCTCCAACATAGCTGGGTCACCTAGGACTCTTGGCGGGCTCATTACAGACCTACTTGAATATTTTTTTGGTAAAGTTGCACTGGGGCTCCTGGCAGCGCCAGATTCAGTGGGCTAACACCCACAAAAACTACCAAAATCATACCAGGAGTCCTCGGTTCCACTGGGACATCTAGGATACTTGAAGAGCTTGTTATAGGCCCACTTGTATGATTTTTATGGAAAGTTGTCCCGGAGCCCCCGATAGCTATAGTTTTCATTGGCTAGCACCCATAAAAACTACCGAAATAGCATGTTTCCTATTCCTTGGCCCCTAAAGTCCTACGAGATAAAAGACTTTCAATGACCATTTCTTAACTAAGAGAAATGAATTCAGTTATTGTAATTTTTTTCATTCATTATAAACATACTTATCGTGGCCAATTTTTTTTTGTCATTATAAATACACTTATAGTGACCAAATATTTTCCAGTCATCATATATAAAGTTATAGTGATCAAATTTTTTTTTGGTCGTTAAAAATAAATTTAAATCCAATATTAACAAGGGAATAAATTTGATCCTTAAGAAGCACAATATCCCATAATGGAAACATGTTAGTTAGTGTAAAAATATATTTTTGAATACAAAGAGATCAAACCAAATCATGTTATAAGTATAACAAGTGGTATTTTGTTAATCATTCCATCACTTTAATAAGAATCCTTCATCTTTTATAATTTTGCTTATTTCATATGAAAAGTTTAATAAAAATAAAAAAATATTAACGTATTCTTTTGTAATAACTCTATCCATCATTCATATTATGGTCAAGTATATATAATTTCAAAATATTATAAAAGAATTTAGTTACAATCTTTTTGGCACAATTTTTTTTAACTTAAAATATTTTCTTGATATAGGTTATATATACGTTTTTATTTTATGAGACAATTTATGTAACACCCGGCTAATATTTACCAAAATACTCCTAAAGGAGATATGTATGTATAACACATCTTCCCATGCTATGATTGAAAGTTCGACGATCAGCATGAAAAATTGAGAGGGAAAGTGGTCTTGGTTGATTCTTAGAGCAACTAGATCAAAAAAATATTTTCGATGCTGAAAGGATTTCCAGTAAGGATATGTGACAGGTGTGTGACGCACACCTACCATGGAACAACACTTAATTTTGTGCTAAAAATTTTTCTACTGGATTAGAAACTTTGTTCGGAGACTTTTCGGCGAAAAACCACAAAATTTGACACTGTCCGCGTCATGGACCCCTTGTGCTAAGATAGACTTTTATCGAATTTTTTGAGGGGAATTCGAAACGTTTCCAGACCCATCATAGACACAAATAATGATCAAAATGGCTCATTTTGATCATAAAAAGGGTTCATAACCCATTCTTAGGCCTTTCTAAGTTCTTAAGAAAGACCTAGGGCTAAATGGAAAGAGAGAAAAGCGATGACTTGAGGATTACAAGTTCGATTCGTGCCAATTTGATTGTATACCTTTAGCCAGGTATGTGAGGATAGTCATAGCATTGGACTGAGTTCATCCATGTGTCCCATAGGTCAATTCTCCATAGTTGCGCTGAGTAGTGTTTTACCCAACTTCTTGACTTCTAAATGGGTAAATGTTCCTCTTCCATTGAGTTAGGAATATTTACACGATTGAGATTATTGTTATTCCTATTTCTTATATTATTGGAGTCGTCATTCGTGGGTACTTTCACATGAATCCTAATGAAGTTGGCGATAATGGCTATTTTATACATTGTTTAATGTTGAGATTGATGGATTTTGAAGTATTAAAAGAAAAGTATTACTGTAATAATCAAAGTTTTGCATATTGAGAATAAAGACAATGACTTTTCTATGCATTGATCAAAAAGTGATTTGAACTAATATTATATATGTATTTTATCGAGTCTAAAGAGTTATAATTTAAGAAAAATATTTTGATGAGATGATGCATATTTTGATGAGCTTCAGTAAGTTGAGGATGTGGAGTACATGTTCTCATATGTGCACGGGATGAGCATTTATTATGTCATATCTGCTAAGTATGATATCTATGTGAATTAAGAGACCGTATGAGTTGGAGTCTTGCATGGAATTAGTTGAGTCTTGAGTTAAATTCCATGTATGATGGTCATGAACTATTGAGTTGTTGAGTAATTTAGTTGAACTATTAAGGATGAGTTGACTTGACTGAGATGAGTCAAAGAGATGAGTTTGAGTTAATTTTAATGAGCACATTCTAGTCTTGGAGGAGTATTGAACACCAACTTGGGTAAGAGGAAACACCCCAAAACTATGTTAGCCATGTAGGAGGGTCTTGAAGTTAACTCTGGCGGCTCAAGTCCCAATAGATGGACATTCTCTTTGGATCTGAGAGATAGGCGAAGGTTGACACGCTTTACTTTGGCAAGTTTAGGATGGGCGTGGCAACAACATTTGTTTCATTGTGCATCACCAAAACTCATGGTGATGGAGAGTTATGTTAGTTAGACAAACTTTCAACCAACATTTAAGATAGTAGGATTTTCAAACTAAGTTGCATAAAAATATTAATACAAATTTTAAATCATGATTTCAAAACCTTTAACTTTCATACTCACTGATTTGAGACATGAGTTGAATGAGTTGAGTTCTCAGTCAAGTTTACTGAGTTGAGTCAAGCCCTGTGTTTTTACCTTAGCCATTCTTACATGCCTGTATATTCTCTATACTAATGCCCATTTGGGCTTGTATCATTTTATGATACAGAGGCAGGTATTAGAGGACCACAATAGGCGAACTATTGATGTTCAGATCTATTATTCTAGAGTTTCCTTACCTTCGGAGGAGCCCTTTTTCTTTTTTTAAGTACTTTGTTTTCCTTGAGTTGGGTAGCCATGACCTGTCATGGAACCACGTAGATGTTAGAGATAGAGGCTTCATAGATGTTGAATAGAGCTTGATGATTGTCACTGTTTGCTAAACTTTATTCAATGTAAACATTTAGCTATGAGAAGATTTAGGTAGTTGATCTATTTTCTTGACTTTTATTTCAGTATTGTTCTTCTACTATTGAGTGTGAGGTATGATGAGGCAAGTGATTCGCTAGGGGACTAGCAATAGCCTCTGAGTGCGGCCCACACCAAGGGTACCCTCCCGAGGCATGAAAAATATGGTATCAAAACACAGAGTTCAAGTGTCCTAGGGAGTATATGAAGCTGTGTCTAGTAGAATTTTATTAATGGTGTGAAACAAGCCACATCCATAATAGGGACGCTATAGGATGTTAGGAATTGTTACACCTCTTTCTTATTTCTGATTCATGCTATAGAGTGAAACTCTAGAAAATCTCTCTTCTAAATTCTCTATGAACCTGAGGAATGTTGTCAGGACCGAGGAGCTTGAGAGTACTACTCAACATGCTTCACCTGATCAATCGGTAGAAGTGGACAAGGAGAATGAGATGGAGGAACCTTGTAGTGAAAAACTTGAGTCAATAGGACATGAGCATAGTAAACATATGCGAAGAAATGGAAGTAGGCCCCTCTTTCTACAGAGACCTTCGGATTATGCACTATCACAGGTGGATGCACCCCTATCTAATAATAGATATAATCTAAGGCCATGGAGAAATTAGCCTTGAAACGTTCAGAACCCTTTGTCCCCAAAAAGCATGTCTTGAGGTCTTAAAGGAGAGCCACCATGTGGGAAGTGTGGCAAACTTCACTTGGGGGTGTATCGGATGGGAACCGATCGCTGCTATAAGTGTGTCAAGGTGTGTCACTTTTAGAGGGAGTGCCCAAAGTTGGTCAACAAAGTTAAACCCTCTACATTGATACCACTAGTTAGATAAAATCAAAGAGGTGCTACTTCTGGCACGAGCGAGGCCATAGACTAGTTATGTTCCGTGGTAGTCGCCTAGGTTAGAAAAGCACTCCAAGATATTGTGACATGTATGATTTCAGTCTTTACTTGTTTTGATCTTACCCATGAGAGAGAAGCTTATGTATCTAAAAGCTTAATGTTACCACCTAAGAGTATGATTTGAGGTCTCTTAAACCATTAGTATAGTTGTTATCCTAGAGCTAGAAGGACGATGAGGGAAAGGAGGGGAATATAGAACGAGAGTGATGGTTGATTGAGGCTAATAACTAGAATTATATGTCTATTAGGTAAGTAATATGGTAATGATTTGATTCCCATAGTCTTGATCAATGATTAGTAAATACCCTTTGATTGAAATGCCCCGAAAACGCTCCAAAAATGTGTTTCGTAAATACCCATAAGCATAATTTCCATATACCACAAAGTTCATGCGCGATATCAGAAATCCGACTTCATATTCTTGATCAAGGGGCAAAATTGTGTGTAAAATGGGGATAACCCCGATTTTAGAGGACCTGTAGCAAAAAAATAATTTTTGAATTTTTTTTATTTCTAGTGGCAATCCACGTGCGGGCTGTGATGCGCTAGGGGTGCGGATTAGTGTTAAGTTTTCCCTGAATTTTGTTTCAGCCCTAGGGCCTTGGGGTCATAGTCCTATGCCCACTTATGTATAAAACCACCTATACTTAGTCCTTTTTCAACTCTATATGACACAAGACCCTCTCAAAATCATCTCTAACACTTAACCATATATTTCATCCAAATTTAAGTGTCTTAAGAATAATTTCGGATCTCCAAAATTCGAGTTTCAAGTCTCCCTTAAGTCTACATCAAGAAAACCCAAGTTTGAGGTATGTGCATTTCATCCATTGGGTCCTTTCATTAATGGAGCCCAATCAATATTTTTATGATAATTGCATGTTTCCAAGTTATATTATCTATGAGTATCTTCTATTATGGATTATGAGTATAAATTATATTGGAGTTTCATGAAATATTGATTTATTATAATGAAAATTTATTTCAAGCTTGTACTATAAATGGGTTTTGACTATTAAGACTATGCATGTTTTGAGATATGAAACTATGATTTATTATGAGGTTTATGATGGATTATAACGTATCTTACATTAGAGTCTTACTATGTGTTGGTGGTTTGATTTACATTGAGTTTTCTTATATTATTTTACTCTTGAATTGTATGATTTTGAACTAGCATTGCACACCCACCAAGTGTTTGATAAACTATCTTGACAAGGATTCTTAGAGTTATTGATGATATATTGCATGATTTATGAGTTAAGTGACTTTATGATGATTTTGGGCTTTAAAACTGGGTTGAATTCATGAAAATGTCTACGATGTTGTAAATGCCAGATTAAGCCCTTTTTCAAAGATTCTTTTACCTCTTGTGGGCAATTGATGTTAATGCAAGGGTAGTGTTTGATGATTATTTATTCTTATGTTTTAATGTTATGCTCACAATTAGAGGTCAACAATATTTTAGAGCTACTCATATAATATTTTCACGTTTCTTACAAATTACTAAAGTGTGATTATTTTAATTATTCCATTGGATTAGTCTTAGCACCGATGGATGAAGAGTTTTCCCTTTTTCCTCAAACTATGTGCCAACATAGGAGTATACTTTTTCCTTGCTATATTAATGGATCCATTTAATGCACTCTCTCTTGTAATTCTTCCCGAAATGGGACAGGCTCCCGTAAGGCGGAGTTCTCATAAAACCCTTTCTGAAATGGGATGAGTTTCTGTAAGAGGGGTTACTTTTTCGAAATGGGTTGGGCTCCCATAAGGCGAAATATGGTTTACCTTGGCAATTAGACCACCTCTTTACCGATGAAGTGCAATCATCGGGATTTCAACTTGTAGCTCACTTGGTCTTATTGTTTGTCGATTGAGGCCTCTTCCCACATATATTTCATATTATATGCAAGTTGTATGATTTATAAATATGTCTTACTTCAAGCATTGATCATGCATGTTATATAGATATAATGCTTATCTATTGCCTATTACTATGAATTTTGACTATATTGGCTTATGTCTTGTTGCATTGCATCCTATATACTTAGTACATCCAAATGTATGAATGCATACTTTATGTCTACATGATATCACCATGTTGTACAGGAGCTCCGCTTGATCATCCTCCACATGCCTAGTGATATTCTACGAAGATAACCTTTGGGGAGTCCTCATGTTCGAAGACACTATCTACTTTCTCTTGTTGTTTCTAAGACTTCTTTATGTTGAACATTTGACATTATGAGGGTTAGCCCAAAAAGTGTCTTGGCCCCCGCTCCATTCTAAGTGTAGAGGTGTTGTTGGAATATTATGATGTATTTATGCTATAAGCTTGACTCTTTATGCTTTTATGATATCAAGGAGTTCCCTTTGTCCCGATTTCCCTTTTTATTATCTCTTGTTGTTGTTCACTTTGCTTCCACAACCAAGGATGTTTGATTGATATGCTTATAGGCTTGTTTAGGTCCCTTGGGGTTCCCATTCGCCATGTCACATCTAGGCCCTAGGCTTGGGTCGTGACTAACATGTTCATGATTAGGTATAGAGAAGGATTTATTATTAGGATGAGTTGAAGTATTCTCAACCTAGAAAAGGTTTATGCTGATGTCAGAGTGTTAATGAGGGTGATGTATAGATGTTGAATGAGGGAAAAGGGTACTTTTGAGGTGATAGATCTAAACTAGGCTCATAATTCTGAGGGAGAGCACTATGCAATTCATAGAGTTATAAGCTTAGCCAGATAAGGAGACATAGTGAATGGGTGAGTGCTACACGAGTTATGAAGAAGGGATGGGTTGATCGATTATTAGCTATGAGATTAAAGTAGGCTTATGTTCCCAAAATTTTACCTAGTAGTTGTAAGTTGGTTTGATATAATAGAGGTGTGTGATAGATGCACATATTAATACTTGACCCTAAGTTTGAATTTTGAGGAGTAGTGTGAAAGAGGAGATAGCATCATGAGAGTGATAGTCTTAGTTAGAGATTTGCTCTAAGAGGCCTTACATAGTGTATGTTAGAGATAAAGATCTCGATTTGTGAGGAAAGTGAAGCCATGGGCAATGTAAAAATGCTCTTTAGATAAGACTAGTGAAGCGAGGATAGCTAAACAGATAAGAAGAGGCTTGAGATAGGTTTTTGCGATAGTGTAATGTTGTTTGAAGCTCTAAGTTATGACTTGCTATGAGAGCGTAGATAGGATATTTATGTTGTCAATGTAGAGTGAGCTAGTTTAAGCATTCTTTGTCACCCATAGTAATTAGGTTGAGGGGAATTTACGTACAATAACGATGAGCTTTGCCTTGTAATTTAAGACTTCTTTTTAATTAAATATATTGGAGCTTAGAAGTTGAATGTTAATAGGATAAACAGAGCAATTAGCTTATTAGAGATATAGAAAGCGATTAGGTATGCCAATAAGAGAGTGTGTATATATATATATATGTATATTTGCGACTATAGTTTAATAGAAGAGTTTATGATATTCTTGTGATAATGATTCCCTGACTGTGTGGATGTATATACTTATATTCTAGTAAAGGAAATTTATTCACATACTTAGAAGACCCTTGAGCTAAGGGGGAGATGATGAGGTGACGAACCAAAGTAGATCTTTAGTTCTCGATAGTGACGAGTTGATTAGGATTAAAGATTGATGTTTTCTATCTCTTATATTCCTTAAACCTAGATTGTGGTGATACTTTATTTCTATCTTACGCATGAGTACCCTACATATGGCCTAAATCTCTACACACGATCAGGATTAGAATAGATGCTTTTCTATCTCTTATATTCCTTAAAGCTAGATTGAGGTGGTACATTATTTCTATCATAGGTATGAGCACCCTGCATATGGCCTAAATCCCTACACACGATGTTCATTCACATTTGTGTTGAGTTTAGAGGATGAGGAGTGACAGTTGCACTTTCATCTCACAAAAATCTTTGAGTTCCCATACTTATGTCATATAAGATGCGACTGGAGTTTCACAGTATGTTTGATTTCATAAATGCATGATAGGTCGTAAATGGGATAATGAGATTGTATCACATTATGATTGCTCTCAGATCAAATTCCTTTTTAAATGTATCATGCTTACGATCTTTCACTCTAAGACTTCCTAGTGATCCTTCGTTCTAGTCCCATGTTGAATGAGATGTGACTTGAGTTTTACACTACGTGTAGTTCTATGAACTCAGAGTGCATATTGATAGACTAGGGAGATTTTACTTCATTACGTATGTCCTCATATAAGATTTCCTGATTGAGTCTTGCTAATGATCTTTCCTTCCAAGCACTTTGAGTGATCTTGGTTTCCAATCTAGATAGATGTGTTGATGAAAGTGGAGGAGTAATGGTTGATAGGAGAGAATAAGGAGGAGTTATTGTTTCGTTATTGTGACATCAGTGTTGTACTTGTGTCATGTCAGGATAGAGGTAGGGCGGAGGGAAGAGATGAAACCCTATGATGTGAGATAGACAATAAGAATGTATTAGAGTGTCTCTAGGCAAAAAGTGTTCTGGTGTGTCTTTGAGTGAGAGCTCATTCAAGGATGAAGGTAGAAATGCTAAGTAGGCTTGATAATTCTCATGTATTGTTGAAATGGTTAGAATGATAGGCTTGAATATGTAGATGTCATTATCTAAGTGGTTAGAGGAGGCTACTAATGACTTTTCAGTGAGTGTTTCAGGTAGATACAATAGAGTAGTGAGGGAGAGTTCCATTCGCTAAATAAAATAGGATTCAAGCTCAATACATGAAATCCATATCCAACAACACCTCTACTAGTGATGGAGTGGAGGCCAAGACATCTCCCGAGCTCACCCTGAAAAGACAAAAGAAGGCCTAAAATAGATAAAACATAGCAAAGCATAAAAGTAAAGTGGATGTTGTTCCCAGAGTGTAGGATTCACCAATAGAAATCTTCGATCGATCCGGATAACCACGTGGAGAAGGAGGATCAGTAGGGGCTCTAGTCCCTAAATGGTGAAATCATGTAGGCAAAGAGTATGCGGTAGTACTTGGAATGTACTAAGTGTGCAAGGTGAAATGCAACAACGACATAATCCATAATATTCAAGATACCTAATTATAAGCAATAGATATAAGCGCAATGTCATGACCCAAGCCTAGAGCGTAGACGTGACATGGTGCAAGGGGAACCCAAAGGAACCCCAAGCAAGCCTCTTAGAACATCAATACACATCCTTGGTCATGGAAGCAAAAAAAAAAAGATTAAGAGATAATAAAGGGGGGAAACCGGGGCTAAGAGAAAGCACTTTCATATCATAGACATCAAGAACAATATAGTCAAGGCTCTTACCATAGATACATAACATGCCCAACAAAAACCTCTAATACATAGATAAGAGCGTGGCCCAAGAAAAAGCAACCGGACTTACCCTCATAGTTAGCATAGACAATAAAGAAGAATGTCTCAATACATTATAAGAGCAACATAGACTAAAGTCCCCGAAGTGGAGGATTAACCACACGTTTGAGGAGTATCAAACTAGCCACGTGGAGAAGGATGATCAACTTGAGAATCAGTACCTACATGGTAATATCATGTAGGCAAGAGTATGCATTAGTACGTTTGAATATTCTAAGTGTGCAGGACGCAATGCAACAAAAATTAGGCATCAAAGTCAAAATGTATAACAATAGGCAATAGGCATAATATAACAATATGATATGTATGATTAATGCATAAGTAAAACATTCTTAAGTAGCTCATGCTCATATAGCATATCATACGTGTAGAAGTGACCATGCTAGATTTCTAAAGTACAAACCCCTTGGTAGGTTGGTGATGATGCCGCCCTATCACTTAGGTAGTGAGGTACAAGCCCTTCACTAGGTTGGTGATGGTGCCGCCCCATCACCTAGGTGGTGAAATACAAACCCCTCACTAGGTGGTGAGTACAAACCCCCATATATGTTAGTGATGATGCTTTCCCATCACTAGGTGGAGAAGTACAAACCCTTCACTAGGTTGATGAGTACAAACCCCCATCTAGGTTATTCGGGTTCTTAGTCCACCCGAATTGGGCAAGGTATAATGCAATACTTTATATAGAATTCATGATATACATAAGCTAATTTCATCATCAGATAGTCAATCATATCATATCTCATGCTTTAGACCTTTATCTCCTCAAGAAACCACATCTAGACATTTTATCAAACACTTAGAAGGTGTGTAATGCTAGTAGAAAAGTATGAAATATAGAGATGAGATCATGCAAGAAAATCCGTTGTAAAACCATATATCAACACCTTGCAATACCCTAAAAAAACATACATGAAAACACTCCTCAAATCGTACAATAGATCAAAGATTTATAGCTCAATACAAAGCAAACCAGTCACAATTTCACATAGCTTTAACATAATGTGCAGTGAATTTCACAATAAGGAAGACCCATTTGTAAGTCAACTTTAAATCATGAAATTTGAGTAAAAGGAGGCTTGGACATCAGGGGTGAAAGGACTCCATGAAAGAAATCCATGTACCTTAGCTTGGAGATAACCTTGGCGAAGATTGGAGATGGAGACTTGAAGTTTGAAGAAGAACCTTGAAGCAAAACCTTTCTTAGTATAAAGGTTTAAGACTTGAATTTGGGAGTGAAAATATGGCGAAGTGTTTTAGTGAGTATTGGGGAATGTTTAGGATGATATGAGGGTGAAATAAGGCTAATTATAGGTAAAAACACTGTTGGATATACTTAGGCCCAAGACCCAAAAGCCTTGGACCGAGATAGAAATCGCAGGCAACAAAATACACAGGTCCGTGTTTGGTCCGCTATGCAGACTTGTCATGGATGTCATACTAACACATGTCTGCGATAGCATCACGGTGTTGTCGCGGATCGATTTTGGATAAGAAAATTACAAAAATTAAAATTGCTAATCGTTTGATTTTAAATCAGGGTTAGACCCTTTGCCCCTTAATTTCTACCCCCTGAACAAGAATAAATTCGGATTTTAGATATCACGCATGAATTTTGAGATATATGGAATTTAAAATTTCTGGCATTTCGAGGCACATTTTCGAGCATTTTTTTGGTCGTTTTAATATCTCCCCCTTGGGAATATTCGTCCCTGAATATAGAAGAGACATACAAGACTAGAGTGATTATCAACAAATCAGCCCCAATAATAATGCAACATTACATTTAAGAAATCATTTTCAAGATCTCATCATAAGTGTAAAATCTGCATAAACTTGCCAACTTAAACATGAATGCATATGAAAGACATAGGGGATGAAATACAAGGCTTGAAATCACATAGAGGACTTAGAATTAGTACCTTAGGATTGAGCGAAGAGGAAAAGATAAGGATACCACTTTTGCATGTCCGCCTCGGCCTCCCACATAGCACTCTCAACTTGTTGGTTCCTCCAAAGAACCTTAACGGATGCCACCTCCCTGTTCCTCAATCTCTTCACTTGTCTATCGAAATTTGAACCAGAGTCTCCTTGTAAGTCAAGTTATCCTCAACAACACCCACATCATCAAGAGGCATAATAACATTAGGATCACCAACACATTTTCTCAACACAGAGACATGGAACACCAGATGAACTAAATTCATTTCACTAGGCAACTTCAATTCATAAGCTACCTTGCCAACCCCCCTTAAGACCTCACTTTTTTACCAAAATGGATTACACCTTTCATTGGAGAAACCTTCAAATAAACCCAATCACTAACTTTGAATTCAAGTTCTCTTTTTCTCATATCAACATAGAATTTTTGACGACTTTGGGATATCTTCAATATCTGCCTAATAATCCTAACCTTCTCAAGAGCCTCCATAACAAGATCCTTTCCCAATAAAGCTACCGCTCCAACCTCAAACTAACCAACTGGTTATTTACAATGTCTCTCATAAAGAGCCTCAAAAGGAGCCATAACGATACTAGAGTGATAGCTATTGTTGTAGGAAAACTCAATCAAACGAATATGGTCATCCCAACTATGATTAAGCTCCATGACACAAGCCCTAAGCATATCCTCAAGTGTTTGAATGGTTCTTTCGGCTTGGCCATCTATTTGGGGGTGAAAGGTCGTACTAAGGTGAACTTTTGTACCAAGACCTCGTTGAAAAGACCTCCAAAAGTGTGAAGTGAATTGTGCACCATGATCTGATATGATGGACAAAGGAACCCCATGCAACCTCACTAATGCATGGATGTACAACCTTGCATTCTCTTTAGCCCCATATGTGGTCTTAACTGAGTGGGTCGATTTCATCATCCTATCAACCACCGGCCAAATAGAAACTAAACCTTTTCTAATCTTTGGAAATCCAACAACAAAATCCATATTAATCACCTCCCACTTCCAAGTGGGAATCTCTATGTCTTGGGTTATACTACCCGGCCTTTGATGTTTGGCTTTGACTTGTTGATAACTATGGTAATCGAAAACGAATTTGGCGATGTCCCTCTTCATACGTCCCCACCAATGCACCTCTCTCAAATCTCTATACATTTTGGTGGACCCAGGGTGGATAGAATAACAAGAATTGTCGGCCTTATCAAGGATCTTTTCCCTCAAAACATCAACACATGGCACACATAACCTACCTTTGGTACCTAAGGGCACTATCTCCCCCTTGGGAGAAAACCTCTACTTTTCCCTCATTCACCAAGGCCTTCAATTCAAGCAAGGAAGAGTAAAAATCTTGTTTTTTTATCACCTCGTCAACCAATGAAGATTTAGACCCATTAACCACAAAAAATACCATCATCACCAACCTCTTCCAACCTAACCTGCAATCCAGCTAATTGATGCACCTCCCTAGCCATCTCCTTATAACAACCTTCAATATAGGCTATGCTACCCATAGACACTTTACTCTAGGCATCCACCACCATATTTGCCTTATCACAATCAAATCATAGTCTTTAAGAAGTTTTAACCGTCTCCTTTCCCTCAAGTTGAGATCTCTTTGAGTAAAGACATATTGGAGACTTTTATGATCTATGAACATATCCACATGCATCTTATACAAGTAAAGATGCCAAATATTTAATGCAAACACAACGGTGACTAACTCAAGATCATGGGTAGGGTAGTTTCTTTCATGTACCTTGAGTTGTTTAGAAGCATAAGCTATGACCTTACCATTTCTCATCAACACACAAGCCAAACAAATCTGGGAAGCATCACAATACACCACAAATCCCTCAATCCCATCGAGTAGTGACAATATAGGAGTAGACACCAACTTGTCTTTCAATGTTTGGAAGAGCCTCTCACATTCATCGGCCCGCACAAACTTAACCTTATTTTTAGTCAATTTGGTCATAGGGGAAGCAATGGAGGAGAACCCACTCACAAACCTTCTATAATAACCCCCTAGGCCCAAGAAGCTCGTAATATCCGATGAGGTCAATGGTCTAGGCCAATTTCTAATCACATCGGTTTTCGTACGATCTAGTTTTATATAATCCCCTGACACCACATGGCCCAAGAACGCAACCTCCTTCAACAAAAATTCACACTTATCATATTTGGCATACAATTTCTCCTCCCCCAACCATTGCCACAAAACCCTCAAATGCTCCATATGCTCCTTTCGACTATGTGAATAGATCAATGTTAATGAAGACCACAATAAAGGAATCAACATAAGGTTTGAAAACCCTATTCATCAAGGTCATGAAGATGGTCGGTGCATTAGTCAATCCAAACAACATCACAACAAACTCATAATGCTCATATCGAGTCCGAAAGGTTGTCTTGGGAGTATCACACTCTCTCACCCTCACTTGATGGTACTCGGACCAAAGATCAATCTTAGAGAAATAGCTAGCCCCATGCAATTTGTAAAACAAATCATCAATTTTTGGAAGAGGATACCTATTCTTTATAGTGACTCTATTGAGTTGTCGGTAGTCAATGCACATTCTAAGTGACCTGTCCTTATTTTACATAAACAACGCTGGAGCACCCCAAGGTGATTGACTAGGTCTAATAAATCCCTTTTCAAACAAATCTTTCAATTGTTCTTTTAACTCCTTCAACTCCGTCGGGACCATACGGTAAGGAGGAATGGAGATAGGTTGAGTATCGAGGAGAAGCTCTATGCAAAATCTATTTCCCTTTCGGGAGGAACATCGGGAAGGTCATTTGGGAAGATATAAAGGAACTCATTTACAATTGGAACTGACTCTACGGAAGGGGATTTAGACTCCACATTTCTATCCCTCATAAGATAATAAAGACACCTCGTAGAGATCAACTTACAGGCTTTAATGCATGAAATGAATCTACCCTTGACCACCACATCTTGACTTTCCCACTCAAGGACGGGTTCACTAGGGAATTGAAACTTGACCCTATGGGTTCTATAATCAATAGAAGCATAGTAGGCATGAAACAAATCCATCCCAAGAATGACATCAAAATCTACCATGTCTAATTCAATAAGATCACAAGGTAACAACTTATGCAAAATGTAAATAGGACAACTCCTATAAACATTCCTAGCAACCACAAAGGCACCAATAGGCGTAGACACTTCATACGACTTATGTAAAAACTCGGCGTAAATGTGGAACTTTTTAGCAACAAAAGGCATAACAAAGGAAAGAGTGGCACCCGGATCAATCATATCATATACATTAAAGTCAAAGATTTTCAATATAGAAATAACAACATTGGAAACATCATCAACCCATTGCCTCCCATGTAAATCATAAAACCAATTATACCTTGGGGCACCACCTTGAGGACCATCTCTACCCAATGGAATCGCCATATACACCCCGGCCCATGCCATGGTTTCTTGGACAATCTATACTTTTTTGACCAAGTTCCCGACAATCAAAGCATGCATTAAAACCCTTCAAACATGGCCCCCTATGACTCTTCCCACATGTAGGACACATGTCAATGGGAGCTACAACACCTACATCTTGAGGCCTAAGGAGATTATTGTCAAAACCCCTATTAGTACCATAAGAAAGACTTTGGCCATGACAAAATCTTCATCCTTTTTTGAATTTACCCTCAAATAGGGCCCTCTGGCCTCATGCCCCCTTCTTTTTTCAAGTTCTTCTCCTCCATTTACTCGGCATAGGTTTTCAACCAATACAAGTCCATGCCACTAATTAACATACTGGACCAGCATTTATCACTTACCAAGTCGGATACACCCATCACAAACTTATTCATCCTAGATCTAGGATAGGCCACCAAATGAGGAGCATACTTTGAAAGTTGATTAAACTTGAGGGCATACTCCCTCACACACATAGAACCTTGTTTCAAGTTCATAAACTCTACCAACTTAGCTTCCCTAAGTTTAAGAGAGAAAAACCGATTAAGGAAAGCCAATTTAAACTCCTCCAAAAGCACCACATTACCAATTCCCTTCTCACCCTTCAATTGCTCATATCATATTTGGGATACCCCTTTGCATTGGTGCGCTTCCAACTCTGCCTTTTCATTCGGCCTAATACTCATGATATTCAAGATTTTGTAGATCTCATCAATGAACTCTTGTGGATCTTCATCCACCTTTAACCTATAGAACCATGAATAGGTCTGTAATTGACACAGTGGTTTGGACTCCGAGGATTTATCAACCTAGTGCTCTGGTACCAAGTTTGTCATGACTCAAGCCTAGGGCCTTGATGTGACACAATGTAAGGGAAACTCAAAGGGACCCCAAGCAAGCCTCTTAGAACATCATTACACATCCTTGTTTGCGGAAGCAAAAAAAAAATCAAGAGATAATAAAGGGGGGTAACCGAGGCTAAGGGAAAGCACTTTCATATCATAGACATCAAGAACAATAGAGTTAAGACTCTTAGAATAGATACATAATATGTCCAACAAACACCTCTAATACATAGATAAGAGTGGGGGCCAAGACAAAGCAATCGGGCTTACCCTTATTGTCAAAATAGACAATAAAAAAGAGTATCTCAATACATAATAAGAGGAACATAGACTAAGGTCCCCAAAGTAGACGGCTCACCACAAGCTTGAGTAGTATCATACTAGCCACGTGGAGGAGGATGACCAAGTTGAGCACCGGTACCTACATGGTGATATCATGTAGGAAAGAGTATGCGTTAGTACGTTTGAATGTACTAAGTATGTAGGATGCAATGCAATAAGAATTAGGCATCATAGTAATCATGAGTAATAATAGGCAATATGCATAATATAACAATATGGCATGTTTGATCAATGAATAAGTAAAACATTCATAAGTAGCTCATTCTCATATAGGATATCATGTGTGTAGAAGAGACCAAGATAGATTTCAAAAGTACAAACCCCTTGGTAGGTTGGTGGTGATGCCGCCCCATCACTTAGTTATTAAGTACAAAGCCTTCACTTGGTTAACGAGTAAAAATCCCCATCTACGTTAGTGATGATGCCGCCCCATCACTAGGTGGAGAAGTACGAACCCTTCACTAGGTTGATGAGTACAAACCCACATACAGGTTATCCGGGTTCTTAGTCCCCCCATATTTGGCGTGGTATAATGCAAGACTTTATATAGAATTTATCATATACATAAGCTTATTTCATCTTCATATAGTCAATCATATCATATCTCAAGCTTTAGACCTTTATCTCCTCAAGAAACCACGTCTGGACATTTTATCAAACACTTAGAGGGTGTGTAATGCTAGTATAAATCCATGAAATATAGAGATGAAGTCATGCAAGAAAATTCATTATAAAACCATCAATCAACACCTTGCAATACACTCAAGCAACGTACATCGAAAGCCCTCCTCAAATCTTATAATAGACCAAAGATTTATAGCTCAATACATAGCAAAATAGTCACAATTTCACATAGCTTCAACATAATGTGCAGTGAATTTCATAATAAGAAAGAACCATTTGTAAGTCAACTTTAAATCATGGGCATCATGGAAAAGGAATCAATGAAAGAAACCCACATACCTTAGCTTAGAGATGAACTTGGTGAAGTTTGGAGATGGAGACTTGAAGCTTTAAGAAGAATCTTGAAGGAACAACGTACTTTAGGATGAGGGTTCAGGACTTGAATTTTGGAGTGAAAATATGGTTAAGTGTTTTAGTGAGTATTAGGGAATGTTTAGGATGATATGAGGGTTAAATAAGGCTACGTATAGGTAAATACACGAGTGGGAACACTTAGGTCCAAGACCTAAAAGCCTTGGACTGAGATAGAAATCACTGGAAATAACATATACAAGTCCGTATCTGGTCCGTTATGTAGACCTATCGTGGAGGTCATACTAACATATGTCCGCGACAGCAGTGTGTCGCGGTGCTGTCGCAGATCAATTCTTAATAAGAAAAATTACAAAAATTAAAATTGCTAATCGTTTGCTCTTAAATCAGGGTTAGACTCTCTACCCTCTAATTTCGACCCCCTAAACAAGAATATGAAGTCGAATTTTCAATATCATGCACAAATTTTGACATATATGAAATTTAAAATTTTGGCCATTCTGAGGCACATTTTCGGGCACGTTTTGGGGTCATTTCACTAAATATGACGCGTGTAATCCACGGTTGAGTTTGAACATGCATGTAGATAATCAATTTGCTTAACATAACATACATATATGGGAGGAGATCTTAACTGACATATAATACCACAGGCGCTACTACTTGGAATCCTGATGCATGTCTTCCCACTAGAGAAGGAGTGGTTTACTTGACATGGTAAGCAATACTTTAACTCACATTATCGGTAACTTGTCCTTGAAAGATCCACTAGTAAAGACCATTTAGGGAAATAATGTAAATCTATGGTGGCACATAATTAAGAGACTAAGACTTTATATAAGGACCGCTTGAGTCGAGCCCCAATCTTAAGCCTCAATCGTGCTAAGTCTAATCACAGAAAATACTAGAAATAATCATAAATTGAATCATAATATGCATAACTTGTAATGATATGAAAATATGGCATGAGTATCTCTTTCAAATACTTGACCCCTATATGGGCTCAACATTTTACATGCAAATTGTAGAAACTTTTCATGAGTTCAATGCATGCTTGGTGTGACACCCTGTAACTCCATCCTCTTAAGTATCCGTGTTTTAAGCTTATCTATGTAGGTGAGGAGTGTATTAGGATATTGGGAGACTTCTAGTACTTAGATAAGTTCAAAACTTCTCTACGAGTTGAGTTTTGGGTGTTGGTTCATACAAGATTCAACTTTAAATGAGCATTAATTTTAAGACACTTGGGACTGGATGGCCTACAACAAGTCAAATCAAAGACATTTGAGTTAGATTTCCAACACACTTGGTTTCACTTCATTTCAAGTACAAGTAAAGGAGTTATGACCATTTTCATGACACCTCTCATGCAGTGAAACCATACGGGCAGCTTGACGGGCAGTGAAGTGTTGGATAGGCCATCTGGGAAGCCTAGAGCTAGAAAAAGCCATTTGTATTCTGAGGCATAGGGCACGACTAGTGGCACATGCCATGTGGCTTTCCACTGACCGTGTGGTTTATTGTGGAGTGTGCGCAAGTGAGGAAGGTGAGCATAAGAGGGAGTTTTTTACTAAGCATGGTGCCAAGGACACTTTTGACGAGCCTTGGCAGGTCATATGGCTCGTGAACCTTGAAGGTGGGGTGGTCTGAACCATGTAACACTACACGAACCAAGTAAGACCACACGACTCGTGAAAGTGGCTCGTCAAAGTGACGATGACGATAACTTTTTCCCAAGTGTCCAATTCCAATTTTGACTAACTATCATTTCACAGGCACTCCACATGACCCTTGGAGTGCCACATAGCCAGTGTAACCTCAAGTGACGTGATACTTTGACAATTTTTCCTCCGTTTCCCTTATGGTGCTTTCATAAATTTTATTTATTCTAATGATCTATTTGGTCTTCTAATGATATCTAAAGCTCCCGAAAAGACCTAAAGCCTATTCAAAAGGATCAAAGTCATTACTTTTATCTCAAATAAACTCTCAAATTCTCTCAAAAACCTCCATTAAAACCCCAATATAAATTCAAGGAAACTTAAGAACAAGGTGGGATTTTAAGACTCCATTCAAAGCTCCCATTCTTTCCCAACTCAATTTCAAGAAACTCAATGTCGATGGTATATGGGTTTCGACCATTGGTTCCTTTCACTCATGGTTCCCAAGCTTCCTTTTTACATAAATTAAATGTTTAGATATTGATTTTACTTATGGGTCTTCTATTATGAACTTGACTATGAACTATATTGGGTTTTGTAAAAGTGTGATATTTTAAGCATGTTTTTAGCTACGAATCTTCGATGTACCTTGATATTTGATGAAGGGTTTTGATGTATGTTACATGAAGTTATTACCAAGGGTTGGTGGATGGTTTTACATTAAGTTTTCCTGCATTATTTCACTCTTGAATTATATGGTTTTACACTAGCATTGCACACCTACCAAGTGTTTGATAAAATATCCAAATAATATATCTTGGCATATGAGTTAAGTGATTTTATGATGATGAAAGGATGTTATATATGTGTTGATTCCTTGAGAAGTATTTATTGTGTTGTGACTTGACCATAGCCAATTGAGGGGTGATGCCTCAATCACCTTGGATGGGGGTGGTAAGCCATAAACCAATTGAGGAGTTGGTACCTCAATCATCTGGGATGGGCGTGGTAAGCCCTCAACCATTTGACGGGTTAGTACCTCAATCATCTTGGATGGGGGTGATAATCCATCAACCATTTTGAGCGGTATGTACCTCAATCACCTTTGATGGGGGTGGTAAGCCATTAACCAATCGAGGGGTTGGTACCTCAATAACTTTCAATGGAGGATGGTCATGTCCATCAACCAATTGAGGGGTTGATACATCAATCACATCTATGGGGTGGTTTACCATATATTCCAAGTACAAAGTTGTTTGGTCTATGATGATGGTTTATTCCTACATATGTAATATGATTTATCTATAGGCATGTTTACTTCAAGTATCATTCTTGCATGCCATATTGTTATATGATCATCTATTGCTTAATTATGCATTTTGACTATATTGCTTATCGATTGTTGCATTAAATCATACATACTTAGATCATTCAAATGTACTAACGCATACTATATGCATATATGATGTTACCATGTAGTAATTGAAGCCCCACTTGATCATCCTCCTCCTCCACGTGGCTAGTGTGATATCTCTCAAAGCATGTTGGTGAGTCCTCAACTTCGAGAACATACTTTTCTTGATTTATGTTATGTATAGACTCTCTTTCCCTCACACTCATATTCCCTTGGTGGAGGTTCAAGAACTGATCTGCATGGGCCTCTTGGATCTCTAATGGATAGTAATGTTCAAGAAATGCCTCTTTGAACTTCTTCCAAGTAGTTGGAGGTGCATTTGTACCCTTAGATTGCTTCCAAGCTTCATACCACAATATAGCCAAACCTTTCAACCTATATGTCGCTAACTCGACAGCTTTTGTACCACTCATATGTATAACATCTAAAGTGCATTGAATTTGATTAACAAAGTCTAGGAGATCTTCATTAGGATCTGAGCTAGTCAAGGATAGAGGGTCCACATTAAGGAAATCACATATCCTTGTGCCAGCTGCCCTACTCGCACCACCTGCACCTCTGATTTTCACCTTCTTATCTTAGACCTTGGCAAGCAACTATACAAGTCAATAGTTGGACTTCATTTCTTAGATCTTGTACGGTTACATCGATAGGTGGTTCTAGGGGAATTGCACTACTTCTCGGTTCATCAGGAGCTGGAGGAGTTGGAGATATTTGTGACAGAGACTCATCTTGAGCCTCATTTCGTTGTCTCACCTTACTGGGTATACCAACCCCTACTTCTACTTCCTTCCCTTTACCATTGTTCTTCCTGGTTTCTGGCGTACTTGGCTCTATTGAACGATCTACAAAATGAAAAGAAAGTAACAACTCCTAAATTCCACATAGCCTCCTGCTTATAAATGTGGTGCACAACACATCGATTAACAAGATTCTACATAGACACAACTTTGTAGACTCCCTAGGATGACCCGATCTGATACCATTTCTATCACGCCCAAAGTCCCATTAAGGAAGACTGGCACCCATTGCCAATAAGGCTCGGGAGAATCAACCTGTATCTATGCACTTTCTATACATATTATAAGGGATTTCTACATTCAAAATGCCTTTAAGAAAGTAAACAGTAATAACAAGCGAAAAGGAAATGCATATAGTTAGGTAGTTGGCGCCACAGTGTCTAGAGTATGAGGCATGACCACATTTTAATTCACTTAGTCTACAAAACCTCTGGATAAGGAAAAGTATCTGATAAGGATTGGGAAAGGCCCCGCCTCGACTAACTATATTATACAAAAATATAAGCTCTAGACACACAAAGCTCCGAAGCAACCTGGAGCTTAGTAACATCAGCTGGGTATCCTGTACTCCTACTAGGGAGATCTACTAGCACCTGTACCTGCACTATGAAATGCAGGTCCCCCATAAGGGATATTAGTGCGAGATAATATACTGAATATGTAAGGCAGGAAATACTGTATATGAAGTAACAACTCAAATGAAACTACGCACTGGTGTCGGATAAGAGACCACCTTTAGTTATGCTGTGGGATCATGTACTTTCTGTTCTTTTTATTACTTTACCTTTACTGTATTATCTGTGCACAACAAGTAACACAAATGACTAGCTGATCAGTGATTAATCTATATCGGGATCGGCCTTGGCTAGGAGTTTCCTTTAACCCCTAAGGCTACCCCCTGTGATAGGATTGACCTGGCTAGGTAATTCTTCCACCCCTCAGGTTACCATCCATCAATAAACAATATACTTTACTTTGTCTTTCAATCACATTTGAGATGATTCTTTTGGTGGTCGTAATATTGGTGCTATAGGCATGTAGATACAACATATGACATGTAAATAATCACAAAAGACAACACCATAATGAAAGGAGTAGGTTACACAACTAATGAAATGCAGGAGGTAGAAAAACATATGAACTTAGTAGAACAAAATCGTGTATCTTTGTATCCAATTATGTATGCAGATTTGAAGGTGACTATGTATGGGAGCATATGAACATCTTAAAGAGTTAAGACACGGTTGATAGTCGTGTCAGAGTTGGTAAGTACCTTTATGTGCCAAGGAGTGATCTTTGTTTCATGCCAAATAATATGAACTCAAGTAGCCTCACATACCTCGCTGTATGATCTCACTATTACCTCGAGATAACCTTCCTTTCCTCCAAATATTTATCTACATCATACAAGGTGATAAAACTAGCATTAGTAGCTAATAGATATACTTTGGCAGCCCAATCTCATTAAAAAAAAAGAACATACAGGCAACAAGCATATAATTGTAAACCCGAGCGTATTCTTTCAACCTTTCTGCCTCTAATCGTATTTTCTAATACGAATGCTCATACACATATCAAGTGTGGCCTACACTAGTGCCATAATAATCTTACAACAGCCCACAATGTACAACACATAACAATTATGCACAACATACAATTAGGAGGCATAATGTTACATCCCTTCGTTACATTTTGACGTCGACAATTCCAAACTTTTCCAACATTAACCAAACTGTTCCCACACTATGTACACATAAAACCAGTCCTA
>JAABOM020073894.1:0-35249 GCA_011800125.2 Solanum clarkiae | reverse complement strand
CTATATATATGTGTTTATGTTTCTGTGCATTCTGGGAGCTGCTGCAGGTGCGGTTAGTCAATAAAACAGAGGAAACTCTGCCGAAATTTTGGTAGAATTCTAGACTAGGCGTATAAAGGAATTAGGCTTAGCATGTGCTTACGTGTCCCTATCAGGCACTGGTCACGACCCCAGGGTGGGGTCTGACATTTACAAACCGGAAATGACCCCAAAAAGTGTTGAAAAATGTACCTCGAAAGTGCCCAGAATCGTAATTTCTATATATCTCAAAATTTGTGCGTAATATCGAAAATCCGACTTTATATTCTTGTTCAAAAGATCAAATTGAGTGGAAAATGGGTCTAACCATGATTTGAGAGCAACCATGTCAAAATTTAAAAATCACAAAAATTGAGTTATAGTGAGGTTCGCGCCAGGGACTTGCCTTAGTTCAATTTTATAGCCAGTTTTTATCTCAGTTCAAGACTTTTGGGTCTTGGAGCTAAGTGTTCCTGTACGTGTAAATGCCTATACTTAGCCTTTTTTCACACTCATATCATTAAAGACATTCCCAAATACTCACTCAAAGACTTAGCCAATATTTCATCTCCTAAATTCAAGTCTCAAACTCATCCGAATTTCAAGGTTTCTACTCAAGCTTCAAGTCTCCATCTCCAATCTTCATTAAGCTATTCTCCTAAGCTAAGGTATATGGGTTTCTTTCATGAATTCTTTTCACCCACGATACCTAAGCTTCCTTTTACCTAAAATTGCTTGATTCAAAGTTGATTTACTTATGAATCTCATCTATTATAAATTTCACTGCACACTATGTTGAGGTTTCATGAAATTGTGACTGTTTTAGCATGTTTGAAGATATGAATCTAAGATCTAATGTGAGATTTTATGAATGATTTTGGTGTATATTGCCTGAGGGTTTTACCAAGTATCTATTGATGGTTTTACACTAAATTTTCTAGGATGATTTCACTCTTAAAATGCATGGTTTTGCACTACCACTACACACCTGCCAAGTGTTCAATAAAATGTCCGATTTTGGTTTTCTTGATGAATTGAAGGCTCAATGCATATCTTATGAGTTGAATGACTATATGATGATGAAAGAAATGTATGTATATGTTATTACTGCTATGATGTGGGGAAAATGACCAAGCCTCACTCGGGAGGTTGTAGGCTCCGGTAATCTTATTGAGGGGTTTGTACCTCGATCGCTTCACTCCGGAGGTGGCAAGCCCGTGCAACTATGTCAAAGGGTTTATACCTTGATAACCACGTTGGGGGTTTATGCTCCATCAACCATGTTGATGGGTTTTTATCTTATCAACCATATGAAGGGGTTCGTACCAGATGCACCTCTCTAAGGAGGTGGTAGGCCTTGGATTGCACTAAAGTGGTCTCTCCTTACACATGGATTTTGTTCTATATAAGTATGGTTTTACTTCAATCATCATTCATATATGTCATATTGTTATATGCTTATTCATTGCCTATGTTATGCATTTTGATTATGGTGCTTATCACTTGTTGCATTGCATCCTACATACTTAGTACATTCAAACACACTAACACATACTCTATGCCTACATAATGTCACTATGTAGGAACCGGAGTCCCGCTTTAGCATCCCCATCAACTTGACCTGTACGCTTCCACTCAAGCTTGTCGGTGAGTCCTCTATTCCAGGAATGTTGCGTATGATATCATGCTATATTCTAAGACCATTCCTTCTTTTATGTAATTATAGACTATGAGGGTGAGCCCGATTGCTTGTGTTGGCCCCCGCTCTTATCTATGTAGTAGAGGTATTGTTGGACATGTCATGTGTAATGTTATGAGCTTAACTCTCTTGAATCTTCTTGTTATGATATGAATGATGTCCCTTAGCCCTGGTTATCCCTATTTCTACTCTTATGTTGCTATTTTGTTGCTTTCGCAACCAAGAATGTGTAATGATATGCTAAGAGGCTTGCTTGGGGTCCCTTCAGGTTCCCCTTGTACCATGTCACGTCTGGGTCCTAGGCTTGGGTCATAACAAATTTGGTATCAAAGTACTAGGTTATTAGATCATCGGAGTCCAACATGACGTGTCGATTAGTGTCTTGTTCATGGTTGTGTTGTGCACCACAACTATAAGCTAGAGGCTATGAATTGTTTAGGGAATGTTTCCCTTCTTCTTACTCTATGTCATGCTATAAGGTTTTCCCCACCTAACGATTGTTCTTTCCTATGCTAGATCATTCCTAACACGAGAGGGAGACGAGCCAACACACTCGAGTAGCAAACTGACTAATATAGAGCTTCAGGATGCTCTCACTTTGCTTGCACAAGTTGTGGATAACCAAGCCAACCAAGGGGCCCAAGCCCCTCTTGCTCCTACACCTGCATCTCAGGTAAGAGATTTTGTAAGGATAAATCCCCAGAATTCCATGGGTCAACGGTGAGTGAGGACCCTCAAGAGTTTATTGATGAGGTTTACAAAATTGTAGCTATCATAAGGTTGAAGTCGGAGGATAAGGTAGAGTTGGCGGCTTACTAACTCAACGGGGTAGCACAAATATGGTACAACTAATGGAAGGAGGAGAAGAGAGTCAACAATGTGATTCTATGGGAAGAGTTCAAGGCACCTTTTCTTAATATGTTCTTCCCTCTTGAGCTTAGGGAAGCTAAGTTGGTGGGATTTATGAATTTGAGACAAGGGTCTATGAGTGTGAGGGAGTATGCCCTCAAGTTCAACCAACTTTCCAAGTATGCTCCACATTTGGTGGTCGACTCAAGATCTAAGATGAACAAATTTATGATGGGTGTTCCCGACTTGGTGACTGAGTAGTATTAGTCTGCCATGTTGATTAGTGACATGGACTGTCACATTTGATGACCTATGCCGAACAAATGGAGAAGGAAAAGTTGAAGAAAAGAAGGAGTCATAAGGCCAAGAGGGCCCATTTTGAAGGGAAGTTCCATAGTCGAAAAGCTGACCGGTTCCATCAAGGCCAAGGGTCTTCTTATGCATTTCAAAAATAGGGTTTCCAACGATTTTCCAAGGGCTCAAGGTGTTTTAGGCATGGTTCCTAATAGTGGGTGTTCGAAATGGGGTAGGGGTTATAGTGGCCCATGCTTGAGGGATAGTAATGCTTGCTATGGTTGTGGTGAAGTTGGGTATAAGGTGATGTATCGCCCCTAAAGTCACAACAAGGGTAAGGAGGTTTGTCCACATGGTGCTAATGTGGTTCCTTTGGGAAGAGGTGACCAACAAGATGGTGCCCCAAGGCACAATCAGTTTTATGCTTTACATGGGAGGCAAGGGGTTGATGAGGTGCCCGATGTTATTACCTGTATGCTGAAAATCTTTGATTTTGATGTGTATAAATTGATTGATTCGGGTGCCATTCATTCTTTTGTTACCCAATTTGTTGCCAAAAAGTTCCATGTTGAACCCGAATTGTTGTGTGAGTCATATGAGGTATTTGCTCCTATTGGTCCATCTGTAGTTGCTAGGAAGGCTTATAGAGATTGCCCCATTTGCATTTTGTATAGAATATTGCCATGTTATTTTGTTTGTTGGACATGGTTGATTTTAATTTCATTCTTGAAATGGATTGGTTGCACGTATACTATGCTTCTATTGATTATGGAACCCATAAGGTCAAATACCAATTTCCAAATGAACCTGTCCTTGAGTGGGAGAGTCATGATATGGTGGTCAAGGGTAGGTTCATCTCTTGCATTAAAGTCCATAAGTTGATCTCAAAGGGGTGTCTTTATCATCTTGTGAGGGTTACAGATGAGTCCAAAGTCCATCCCGTAGAGTCGGTTCCCGTTGTAAATGATTTTCTTGATGTCTTTCCAAATTAACTTCCCAGTGTTTCTCCCAAAAGGGAAATAGATTTTTGTATAGACCTCCTTCCCGATACTCAATCCATCTCTATTCCCCCTTACTGTATGGCCCCGACAGAGTTAAAGGCGTTGAAGGAATAATTGAGGGACTTGTTGTAGAAGGGTTTCATTAGGCTTAGTCAATCACCTTGATGTACTCCAGTGTTGTTTGTGAAGAAGAAGGATGGGTATCCTAGAATGTGTATTGACTACCAATAACTTAATAGGGTCACCATCAAGAATAGGTATCTTCTTCCAAGAATTGATAATTTTTTTGACCAATTGCAATGGGATAGATATATCTCTAAGATTGATCTTTGGTCTGGCTACCATCAAGTGAAGGTGAAGGAGTGTGATATTCCTAAGACGACCTTTCAAACTAAGTATGGGCATTATATGTTTGTTGTGATGTCATTTGGGTTGACCAATGCACCGAGCATCTTCATGGATCTATTGTACAGTGTCTTTCAACCGTACCTTGATTTCTTTGTTGTCTATTCATTGATGATATTTTGATCCATCCACATAATGAGGATGAGCATATGGGTCATTTCAGGTTAGTGTTGCAAAGGTTGAGGGGAGAGAAATTGTATGCTAAATATGAGAAGTGTGAGTTTTGATTGAAGGAGGTTGCCTTCTTAAGTCATGTGGTGTCGGGGAATAGTATTAAGGTGGATCCTAAGAAGATGGATGTCATTATAAATTGGCCTAGACCATTGACCCCATCAAATATTAGGAGCTTCTTGGGCTTAGTGAGCTACTGCCAGAGATTTGTGAATGGGTTTTCTTCTATTACTTCTGCTATGACAAAATTGACTCAAAAAAGGTTAATTTCATATGGACTGATGAGTGTGAGGGGAGCTTCTAAACATTGAATGATATGCTTGTGTCTGCTCCTATATTTTCATTACCAGATGGGCTAGAGGTTTTGTTGTATATTGTGATGCTTCTAGAGTTGGTTTGAGTTGTGTTCAAATGCAAAATGGTAAGGTCATATCCTATGCTTCTATGCAACTCAAGGTGAATGAAAAGAAATATCCTACCCATGATCTTGAACTAGCCGCCGTGGTATTTTCATTAAACATATGACATCATTAATTTTATGGGGTGCATGTTGATGTGATCCCCCAATCATTAGAGCCTCCAATATGTTTTCACTCAAAAGGATCTTAACTTGAGGAAAATAAGGTGGTTAGAACTTCTTAGGACTATGATATGAGTGTGCATGATCATCCTGTTAAGGCTAATGAGATGGAGGATGCTTTGAGTAGGGTGTCCATGGGTAGCCTAGCTCATGTAGATGGTGGTGATAAAGAGATGTCTAGAGAGGTCTATTGGTTGGCTAGGTTGGGAGTTAGATTTGAAAAGGAGCATAATGGTAGTGTCTTTGTTGTTATGGATGGTTCTAAATCATCATTGGTTGAGGAGGTGAAAACAAAACAAGATCTTGACCCCTTCTTTGTTGGAATTGAAGACATTGGTAAAAGACGGTAAGGTGGAGTTTTTCTCCCAAGGGGGAAATGGTGCCTTAGGTACCAAGATAGATTGTGTGTGCCTTGCATTGATAGCTTGAAGGAAAATATTCTTGATGAGACTCATGGTTCTTCTTATTCAATTCACCCTGGGTCTATTAAAATGTATAGAGATTTGATAGAGGTGTATTGGTGGGGAGGCATGAAGAGAGACATTGCAAAACTTGTTTTCGGTTGCCATAGATGGCAATAAGTAAAAGCCGAACATCAAAGGTCAGGTGGCCTAACACAAGACATAGAGATTCCTTCTTGGAAATGGGAAGAGATTAATATGGATTTTGAGGTTGGGTTGCCCAAGACTATAAAGGGTTTTGATTCCATATAGGTTGTGGTCAATAGGATGACAAAATCATCTCACCTTCTACTAGTTAAGACTACATATGGGGCTGAAGATTATGCTAGGTTGTGCATTCATGACTTGGTGAGGTTGCATGAGGTTCCTTTGTCCATCATATCGAATCGTGGTGCATAATTCACTTCATACTTTTTAAGGTCCTTTCAAAGAGGTCTTGGAACCAAAGTAAAACCTAGTGCAGCCTTTCACCCTCAAATGGTTGGCCAACTCAAGAGAACAATCCAAACACTTGAGGACATGCTCAAGGCTTGGGTATTAGAGCTTAAGTGTAATTGGGATGATCACCTTACATTGATTGAGTTTGCATACAATAATACCTATCATTTTAGCATCGGCATGGCTCTTTTTGAAGCTTTCTATGGTGATGTTGTAGATCACCGGTTGGGTGGTTTGAGGTTAGTGATTTGGAATTATTGGGTCTAGATATGGTTATGGATGCTATTGAGAAGGTAAGGATGATTAGAGTAAGGTTGAAAACTGCCCAAAGTCGCCAAAAGTCTTATGCCGATGTAAGGAGAAACATTCTTGCATTCAAGGTTGGTGATTGGGTTTATTTGAAGGTGTCACCCATGAAGGGTGTGGTCTTTTTTGGTAAGAAGGGAAAGTTAAGCCCTAGATATGTGGGGACTTATAGGATGATGAGAAGGACTGTCAAGGTGTCCTACAAGTTGGATTTGCCTAGAGAAATGGAATTGGTTCATCCAGTCTTTCATGTGTCTATGTTGAGGAAGTGTGTGGATGACCGGAATGATATTGTGCCTCTTGATGTTGTGGGGGTAGTTGAACAAAACTTGACATATCAAGAGGTTCCAGTAGAGATTTTAGATAGGCAGTTGAAGAGGTTGAGGAATAAGGAAGTTGCTTCCATCAAGGTCCTTTGGAGGAACCAACAAGTCGAAGGTGCTACTTGGGAGGCCGAAGTCGATGTGCAAAAGAAATACCTTTATATCAACCACTCCACTCAAGCCTAAGGTATTGATCTAAGTCTTTTATATGATTTCAATTCTAAATTTTGTACCTCATGTCATTGCATACATTCATGTTTATATTGACAAGTTCATGATGATTTTACACTTATGTTAAAATTTTTAAAATGATGTTTAAGTGCATTGTTGCATCCTTATGTGGGCTGAAAGTGTCATTTTGGATCTCTCATATACATTTCTTTGACATTTGGGGATGAATGTTCCCAAGGGGGAAATATTGAAACGACCCCAAAAAGTTTCTGAAAATGTGCCTCAGAAGTGCCCGGAATCATAATTTCCATATATCTCAAAATTCGTGTGTGATATCAAAAATCCAAATTCATATTCTTGTTCAGGGGATCAAATTGAGTGGAAGATGGGTCTAACCTTGATTTAAGATCAACCATATCAAAATTTGAAAATCAAAAAATTTGATTTCCAATGAGATTTTGGACCATGGCGCGAGGCGCCAACTGTGCGCCTCAGTTCATTTTTATGGCCAATTTTTATCTCGGTCCAAGACTTTTGGGTCTTCGGACTAAGTGTTCCCATGCGTGAAAATGCATATACTTTGCCTTATTTCACCCTCATATCATTCAAGATATTCCCAAATACTCACTCAAACACTTAGCCAATAGTTTATCTACTAAATTCAAGTCTCAAACTCATCCAAATTTCAAGGTTCTCACTCAAGCTTCAAGTCTTCATCTCCAATCTTCATCAAATTATTCTCCCACGCTGTGGTATATGAGTTTCTTTCATGGGTTCCTTTCACCCATGATACCCAAGATTCTTTTTACCTAAAATTGCATGATTCAAAGTTGATTTACTCATGGTTCTCATCCATTATGAATTTTACAACACACTATGTTGGGGTTTCATGAAATTGTGACTGTTTTAGAATGTTTAAAGCTATGAATCTAAGATCTAATGTGACATTTGATGAAAGGTTTTGATATATATTGCCTAAGTGTGTTACCAAGTTTCTATTGATGGTTTTACACTAAATTTTCTAGAATGATTTCACTCTTGAATTGCAAGGTTTTATACTAGCACTACACACCCGCCAAGTGTTCGATAAAATGTCCGGTTATGATTTTCTTGAGGAATTGAAAGCTCAATGCATGTCTTATGAGTTGAATGGCCATATGATGACGAAAGGAATATATGTATATGATATTATTGCTTTGATGTGGGGAAAATGACGAAGCCTCACTCGGGAGTTTTTAGGCCCAAGTAATCTTGTTGAGGGATTTGTACCTCGATCGCCTTGCTCGGGAGGTGGCAGGCCCGTGCAACCATGTCGATGGATTTGTACCTGGATAACCATATTGGCGAATTTGTGCTCCATCAACCATGTTGGGAGCTCTTTATATCATCAACCACGTGATGGGGTGTAACAACCCCAATTAGTGCTTGAAAATGTGCCTCGGAAGTGTACAAAATCGTAATTTTCACATATCTCAAAATTTATGCGTGATATCAAAAATTCGACTTCATATTCTTTTTTAGTGGGTCAAATTGAGTGAGAAATGGGTCTAATCCCAATTTTAGAGCAACCATATCAAAATTCGAAATCCTAAAAATGCAATTTCCAGAGAGATTTTCGCTCCCCTGGAGCGATATGCAAAGAACGCACACTTGTGTTATTTTTTGTCCAGTTTTGACTTCGGTCCAAGACTTTTAATTCTTGGGACTAAGTGTTCCCAAACGTGAAAATATCTTTACTAAGCCATTTTTCACCCTCATATCATTCAAAACATTCTCCATTACTCATTCAAATACTTAGCCAAAAATATTTTAGTCCTAAACTCAAGTCTCAAAACCATTTCTGGATTCTTAAGAATTACAGTCAAGCTTAATGTCTCCATCTTCAATCTTCATCAAGTTCATCTCCAAAGCTAAGGTATGTGGGTTTTTTTCATGGGTTCCTTTCACCCATGGTTCTTAAGGCTCGTTTGACCCTAGTTTACATGATTTCAAGATGATTTACTCATGGGTCTTATTTATAATGAAAATCACTGCACACTATGATGGGGTTATGAAATTGTGATTGTTTTGCTATGTTTTGAGCTATGAAATCGAGGTCCATTGTATGATTTGATGAAGGGTTTCGATGTATATTGCTTGAGGGTATTACCAAGTATCTATTGAAGGTTTTTTTATTTAATTTTCTAGCATAATTTCACTCTTGAATTGCATGGTTTTACACTAGCACTACACACCCACTAAGTATTTGATAAAATGTCCGGCTATGGCTTCTTGAGAGATTGAAGGTCTAAAGCATATCTTATGAGTTGAATGACTATATGATGATCAAATGATGATAGAATGAATGTATGTATATGGTACACTCTATATATAGTGTAGGAATGTTACCATGCCCTACTCCGGGGTTGTGCATCGGGTAACCTTGTCAAGGGGTTCGTACCTTGATAACCTATTGGAGGGTTTGTACTCCGGCACCACGGGTGGTAGGGTGTGAGTATTCATCAACCTTGTTGGGGGGTTGTACCCATCAATCTATCCTGGGGTTTGTACTCTGGCACCATGGGTGGTAGGGTGCAGCAATCCACCAATCTATTGACAGGGTTTATACCTCAATCACCAAGGGTGGTAGGGTATGACAATCCACCAAATGTCTAATGGTCTCTTCTTACACATATAGTATGTCCTATATGAGCATGTTTTACTTCAAGTATTATTCATACATGGCATATTGTTAGTATGCTATTCATTACTTTGATTATGCATTTTGCCATGTTACTTGTCCCCTTGTTGCTTCCTATCCTACATACTTAGTACGTTCAAACGTACTAATGCATACTCTATGCTTAGATGATGTCACCATGTAGGAACCGGTGCACCACTTGATCATCCTCCTCCTCCATATAGCTAGTTCTATTATTCTACAAGCTTGTTAGTGAGTCCTCCACTTTAGGGACGTTGCTTATGAACTGTTTCTATGTATTAAGACTATCTTTCTTTTGGGTATGTATTGACTATGAGGGTGAGCCAGTTGATTTTCTTGGCCCCTGCTCTTATCTTTACAGTAGAGGTGTTACTGGACATGTTATGTATCTATGTTGTGAGCCTTGCCTCTCTTGTTTCTTGATGTTATGATATGAAGGTTTCTCCTTACTCCCAATTCCCTTGTGTATGCTTATTTCTTATTGTCATTTTAATGCTTCCGTGACCAAGGATATGTAATGATATGCTGTGACTTGTTTGGGGATCCTTTAGGTTCCTCATTCACCGATCACATCTAGGCCCTAGGCTTGGGTCGTGACAAAGGTGGTATCAAAGCACTAGGTTATTAGATCCTCGGAGTCCAACACACCACATTGATTAGAGTCCTATTCATGGTTGTGTTGTGCACCACAACTATGAGTAGGAGGCTATGAGACGTTTTAGGAATTGTTTCCCTTCTTCGTGTTCTTAGTCGTGCTATAGAGTTGAAATAAGCTTTCCTACCCTAACGCTTGTTCTTTGCTATGCTAGATCATTCCTAATACGAGAGGGAGACGAGCCCGCACCACCGACGAGCAATTGACCAATGGAGAGCTTAAGGATATTCTCCCCTTGCTTGCACAAGTGGTGGCTACTCAAGTAAATCAAGGGTCCCAAGCCCCTCATGCTCCTACACTAGCCTCTCGGGTGTGAGACTTCATGAGAGTGAATCCCCCAAAATTCCATGGGTCAAAAGTGAGTGAGGACCCTTAAGAATTCATTGATGAGGTTTACAAGATTTTGTCTATTATAGGTGTGAGACCGGAGGATATGGCAGAGTTGGCAACTTACCAACTAAAAGGGGTAGCATAAATACGGTACAACCAATGAAAGGAGGAAAAAGGAGTCAACTATATGGTTCTTTGGAAGGAGTTCAAGGTCGCCTTACTTTTAATCGGTTCTTCCCCCTTGAACTTAGGGAAGCCAAATTGGTAGAATTTATGAATTTGAGACGAGCATCCACGAGTGTGAGGGAGTATGCCCTAAAGTTCAACTAACTTTTGAAATATTCTCCACATTTGGTGGCCGACTCAAGATCTAGGATGAACAAATTTGTGATGGGCGTTTCCTACTTGGTTAGTGAAGAATGATGGTCCGCCTTGTTGATTAGTGACATGGACTTGTCACGTTTGATGACCTATGTTGAGAAATTGAAAGGGGAGAAATTGAGGAAAAGGAGGGGTCATAAGGGTAAGAGAGCCGTTTCGAGGGTAAGTTCAAAAAGGGTGGCCGGATCCACCAAGGCCAAGGGTCATCTCATGCTTCTAATATGGACTTTGCCAATGACTTCCCAAGGGCCAAAGGTATTGGTGTTGTGGTTCCTAATGAGGTGTGTCCTAAGTGTGGTAAGGGTCATAAGGGCCCATGGTTGAGAGATACTAATGCATGCTTTGGTTGTGGGGAAGTGGGTCACACAAAGGTGGATTACCCTTGAAATCGCAACAAGTGCAAAGAGGTTTGTCCACAAGGTGCTAATGCAGTTCCTTTAGGGAGAGGTTGCTGGCAAGATGGTGCCCCAAGGCACAATCGGTTTTATGCTTTGCATGGGACACAAGGTGTGGATGAGGTCCTCGATGTCATTATCAGTAGTTGAAAATCTTTTACTTTGACATGTATGCATTGATTGATTTGGGTGCCATTCTTTTGTTACCCACTTTGTTGCCAAAAAGTTCAATGTTTACCTCGAGTTGTTGCATGAGTCATATGAGGTACACTATGCATACAAAAATATATATTACACAAAATGTAATTAGAGGAGGAAGGGTTGAAAGGACACCCTTTATTTGGTGATTACAAACTTGTTACCTAAAAGTTATTTTGGATAAGAGTGAACTGCTAATATGTGGTTAATAGCTACTAATACCAGTTTTATCGCCCACTTTATTGTCGATAAATATTTAAGAAGAAATGAGGTTACTTCGAGGTAATAACAAGGTCATAGAACAAGGTATGTAAATCTATCCAAATTCATATTATTTGGCATAAAATCTAACACCCGTGTCACTATCAACCAGTGAGCTCCTCAAGCATTGTTCCAATATTGGCAGTGTTGTTTATTCGTAAATCTGTAGCTTACTCTTCCAAGCACTAGAATGAGGAGTCTACTTTCATTCGTGAATCCGATTGTGTCATTATACTACTAAGTAGCACATAATGCTAGGTCTGATTCTTGTATTATTTTACTTCCTAAGTGATCATTGTCATATTTTACACTGTGGGTACATGGGTCCAAAGCTTCAAAATTATCATGAACACCGAAGTAACAATCTCAATGTATTAAAGAGTAACTTGAACACTGTCCACGGCATAGTTTGCAGCCCACAGGCAAGAGCCTAGCATTGGTCGATCTCACTTGGTTTGCGAGGGTGGCAGCCTAGAGGCGAAAGACTAGCATGGGTCGATGCCTAACTTTTATAGCTGTGAGGACAGCATCCCAGGGTTTAAAATGCCTAGCATGGGTCATCCTAGTTTACCATTAATCAGCTGGTCATTCATACTACACGTCTGAAAGAATTCTAAAGCACTGAAAAGTAAAGAAAAGAATGTAAATTACATGGTTCAACAAGTATAACAAAGGTGGTCTTTTAGTATAAGTTGCACATTTATATCTTGCTACTCGATTTCACTTGAGTTCTCATTTTACATATGTATCTTGTCTCTAAATAGTTGTGGGCTCAATGGCCAATTCTAGTATATAAGTTTTTGTGTTGCCTACTTGGATCTCTTATCTCTATAGTTTGCATGAACTTTCACTGATATGTAGTTGGCATAATCAAATGCATAGTTAGCACAGGTTGTACGTTGGTTCTCTCGGGCCTTGAGGGCATCGAGTGCTTGCCCATTTTTATAGGTTTGGAGGCGTGACAAAAGTGGTATTAGAGTGGGTCATCATTGGTAGTCTACAAAGCCGTGTCTATATAGTGTCTTGTTTATAGGTGAGTTGTGCACCACATCTATAAAAATGAGGTTACAGGACATTTAGGAGTTGCCTCTTTTATTTCATTTCCTAGAATGTGCCATAGAACCAGTATCATAGGTGGATCAAATCTAACCCCTAAATTGTTTGTTTTATATTTAGCAAAATATGTCTGTTACAAGAAGAAGAAGTACAGGCAAGCAGATAGATCTTGGAGAAGGGACTAGCCAATCACAAGCTAGACCTAACTAAAGTGAGATTCCAGATGAGTCCTTATCACAAAGTTCCCTAACTTCTCCATGTCCAGAAGAGCTAAGGAGGGCAGTAACACCTCCAAAACCTCCTATTAATGCCAAAGAGCAAGATTTAAGGAATATGGTCCAATTATTGACTCGTATAGTTTCTGGTTAGGGTCAAAGGCAAGAAGCTCCAATTGTAAGTACTAGTGGTGCAAATAGGGCAGGTAGCATATGGATACGTAACTTTCTTAATTTGGACCCTCCTTCATTCACTGGGTCAGATCCTAAAGAAGATCCACAAGACGACCAAATCTAATGCAACATGGATGTTATACATGTAAGAGGTATAGAAGTTGTTGTGCTAGCAACACATAGATTAAAAAGGGTAGCTGTATTGTGGTATTAAACTTTGAAGCAACCCAGGAGTACAGATACACCTGCAATTATTTGGAAAGAGTTCAAAAAGGCATTTCTTGGCCACTATCTGCCATTGGAGATTCGAGAAGCCCGTGCAGATCAATTCTTAAATCTTCACCAAGGAGGCATGAGCGTAAGAGAGTATAGTCTTCAATTTAATTCCTTGGCCAAGTCTGCTCCTAATGTGGTTTCTACTATGCAGGATTGAGTTCATCAATATATAGATAGATTAGATCCCTACATTGTTAGAGATTGCATCATTGCGTCCTTGAATTAATACATGGATATAGCAAGGATGCACGATTTTTTAAAGAAGTTGAAGGATCAAAGGCAACGTAAGAGGACCCAAGAGTCGGAAAGAGCACAATCCAAGAGAGCTAGAATTACAAGGTAGTTTACCACATCCCAAGGTGAGTTTAGGCCTCAATTTTCTAATAGACAACCCAGGTCATCATTTTCCTACTCTATATCTAGTTCTCTACCTTGATATCAAGGATCTAGGGGAAATTAGTTTTGGCAACAAGGTGAAATCCAACGTTCATGGACAATAGAGCACCAAAAGCAAGTATGAGCCAATTAAGACCTCCTCGACGGCCTTGTAAGAATGCAAGAGGACTCAATTAGGTGCATGCCGATTTGGGAAGGATGTTTGTTTTTGGTGTGGTACACCGGGTCTACGATGAGAAATTGCCCTCAACGGGATACGGGTGGTATGGCCACACCTACTAGATTAGTTGCTGCAATGTCATCAATAGTGCCTTCATTAGGTAGGGGTCCACCATTTTCTACACATCGTGGTAGTGGTGTTAGAGGGACAGCTAGTTCTAGTGGAGCTCAAAATAGCACGTATGCTTTAGGAGATCAACAAAATTTGGCATCTTCCCTGGATTTGGTTATAGGTACATTGTCCATCTTTTCACATATTGTATATGCATTAATTGACCTAGGATCTACTCTATCATATGTTGCTCCATTAGTTGCTGGGAAGTTTAAAATATTATCCAAATTATTGATTAAACCATTTGAAGTGGCTACGCCAATTGGTGCGTCTATTATAGCTAGAAGGGTCTATCATGATTGCAGAGCAACTATTTGTGATTGTGACACATTGGCTAACCTTGTCGAGCTAGAAATGGTAGATTATGATGTTATAATGGGTATGGATTGGTTGGCTTCTTGTTATGCCATGATGGATTGTTGAACTAAGACGTTGCAGTTTCATTTTCCAAAGGAGGCAGTCGTTGAATGGAAAGGTAATATTGGGGCGCCAAGAGGTAGGTTTATCTCCTATTTTAAGGTAACGAAGATGATGTCTAAAGGTTACATATTCCATTTAGTGAGGGTGAAATATATAGATGTAGATCTCCCAACCCTTTAATCTATTCTGGTGGTGAATGAATTTCTAAATGTATTTCCTGAAGATCTTCTAGGTATGCCTCTCGAACGAGAATTTGAATTTTTCAGTGATGTGCTCCCAGATACATGGCCTATATCCATTCCACCATATAAAATATCTCCGGTAGAACTATGGGAGTTGAAGGAGCAATTAAAAGATCTGCTAGAGAAGGGATTTATACAACCTAGTATGTCCCCTTAGGGAACACAAATTTTATTTGTACGCAAGAAAGATAGCTCGTTGAGGATGTGCATTGACTATCACAGTAAAATAAACTGATGATAAAGAATAAATATCCCCTCCTTATAGTTGATGATTTATTGATCAGTTACAGGGTGCCAATTGTTTCTCACAGATTGACTTGAGGTCGGGTTATCACCAAGTAAGAGTTAGAAATCAAGATATACCCAAGATAACTTTTCGAACATGGTATGGTCATTTTGAGTTCTTACTTATGTCATTTGGCCTAACAAATGTCCTGGCTATTTTTATGGATTTTATGAATAGGTTGTTTAAGCCATTGTTGGATATGTTCGTGATAGTATTTATATATGACATTTTGGTGTATTAAAGATTAAAAGGAGATCATGCAAATCACTTGCGACAAGTGTTACAAATTCTTCGTGATCGCAAGTTATATGCAAACTTTTCTAAGCGTATATTTTGGTTAAGATCGGTGGCATTCCTACGGCATATTTTATCTGATGAAGGAATAAGGGTTGATACCCAAATTATAGAAGCTGCGAAGAACTGGACAAGACCTACAACACCTACGGAGGTTCGTAGTTTCCCTGGGCTGGCAGGTTATTATAGGAGGTTCATTGAAGGATTTTCTTCTATTTCTGCACCATTAACAAAGCTAACACATAAGGCAACCAAGTTCCAATGGAGTGATGCATGTAAAAGAAGCTTCCAAGAGCTGAAAAATAAGTTAACTGCACCTGTATTGGTACTTCCTGAAGGAACAAAAGGTTATGTAGTGTATTATGATTCTTTGGGGAGTAGGCCTAGGATGTGTCTTGTTGCAAAATCATAAAGTAATAGCTTATACCCCAAGGCAGTTGTGTCTACATGAGAATAACTATCCAATCTATGATTTAGAGCTAGCAGCAGTTATATTTTCTTTGAAGATATGACGTCACTTTTTGTATGGAGTTCATGTTGACACATATATTGATCATAAGAGTCTACAATATATCTTTAAGCAAAAGGACCTGAAATAAAGGCAATGAAGATGGCTTGAGTGATTGAAGGATTATGATATCGTTATTTTGTATTACCCCGAATCGGCAAATGTGGTAGCAGATGCTTTAAGCTTTAAGATAATGACAAGCACTTTTGCGCAGTTTGCAATGAAACAAGGGGTAAATAAAGATCTATGTCAATTAGCCAGCTTGGGGGTTCACCTTCTTAAATCCTCAGATGAAGGAGTTATTGTGCAAAATGTAGCAGAATCCTCATTGATATCGCAAGTGAAAGAGAAATAGTACACAGATCTCATTCCATTATGACTTAAGGAGAATGTACAACAAGGTATGACAAAGGCATTTGAACTCACACAAGAGGGAGTACTTTGATGTCAAAATAGATTGTGCGTACCTGATGTAGATGGGTAAAAAGAAGAATTATGGCAGAAACACGTCATTCAAGATATTCGGTCCATCCCGGCTCAACCAAAACATATCATGACTTGAAAGGAGTGTATTGGTGGGGGGAAATAAAGAAGGATATTGCAAAATTCATAGGCCGATGTATAAATTGTCCACAAGTGAAAATAGAGAACCAAAAGTCTAGGGGTTATTTGCAGCACATAGAACTTCCAATTTGGAAGTGGGACATGATCAACATGGATTTTGTTACCAGGTTACTTTACTCATTTCGAAAGTTTGACTCCATCAGGGTAGTAGTTGATAGACTCATCAAATCAGCATACTTCTTGCCAGTCAAAACTACTTACAGAGTTGAAGAGTATGCAAGATTATATATTAAAGAGATAGTTTGGCTGCACGGAGTGCCAATCTCTATTATATCTGATTGGGGAGCTCAATTCACTGCAAAATTTTGGAAGTCATTTCAAAGAAGTTTGGGGAAACAAGTGAGTTTAAGTATGCCCTTTCACCCTCAAATGGATGGTCAATCAGAACGCACAATCCAAACACTTAAGGATATGCTTTGAGCTTGCATAATAGACTTCAAAGGTAGCTAAGATGACCATTTTCCACTTATTGAATTCACTTACAACAACAGATACCACTCGAGTATCAAAATGGAAACTTATGAAGCCTTATATGGAAGAAAGTGTAGGTCACCAATTGGCTAGTTTGAAGCAGGTGAAATTGCCTTATTTGAGCAAGATCTTGATCATCAAGCTATGGATAAGGTGAAGATAATACAACAGCAGTTAGCAACAAGTCAAAGTCTATAAAAAACATATGCAAATACTGGAAGAAAAGGACTAGAATTTTCCATAGGAGATTGGGTGTTCTTGAAGGTGTGTCCAATGAAAGGGGTAATGAGATTTGGTTAAAAGGGAATGCTCAGGCTACGCTACATATAACCATATAGGATTATTAAAAGAGTTAGCAAAGTTGCATGTGAATTAGAGCTATCTCAGGAGCTTTTTACGGTCATCCAAAGTTTTACGTTTCAATACTTCAAAAGTGCATAGGTGACCCATCTCATATCACTCCAACCAAATATGTACAAGTGACGAAAGATCTTACCTACAAGGAAGTACCCATTGTTATTCTGGATCAACAAGTTAAGAAGTTAAGAAATAAAGAAGTAGCTTTGGTAAAAGTACCATGGAGGAACAAGCAAGTAGAAGAGGTTACCTGGGAAGAGAAATAAGCAATAAAATCCAAGTACGCCTATCACTTTTAGTCTACTGACAAGGATGAAAAGGTCAGAGTGAGGCATTGATGAGTAAGTATGTGTCCATATATATTATGTTAAATGTATCTTAGGCATGAACTTGCCTGGGCTAACTAGCTATATTATCATTCAAGGAGGAATGTTCCTAAGAGGGGAGAACGTAACAATCCATGTTATACATCTGTTGATTCTATCCACATGACTCTTTACACATCCTTATTGTGTAGGCGATGAACCAAGTTCCACATTTGTGTAATGGTGATTTGAATTCGATAAAAAGTGTTGTGACGCCTTGACATGTTCCAAGTCAAACTCAATGGAAGTATTTAACCTCGAGATAGTAAGGAGTTGTTGAATTTATTGATTAAGGTAAAGTATGGAGTTACACTAAGAGGGGATGATGTTTAAAAAAAAATAGAATAAGGTAAGTGGGCTGCTTGCTTGACTTAATTAAACTACTAGGTGAATCACCTACTTGAGTTATATGAATCTAGTTAAGGTTTCCAAGGCAAATGGATCAGATTTAAGACTCTGTTAATGGACTCACTTGAGGCCCAAACTATGTAAGAGTAAGGAAAATACACCTTCCAAATGTGCCAAGGCCGAAGTTACCCCCAACAAGGGATCAAGCAAGTAGGTGTGTCACCTACTTTGACTTTTTGGAGTAGCTGGACATAAATAATCAGCTGCATCACCTCCTTAGCCTTTTAGTGGCTGAGATTGAAGCAAAATGAGGAGGTTAGGGGATTATTTTAAGGGACAAAAAAAGAGCTCATAAAAAGGCAAATTTAGCTGGAGATTTCTCAATGACTAAGGAATAGCAGCCTTAAAATTCTATTTGGGTTCTTGAGAAAGCCTTTCTTATTGCAGGCTAAGGTAAGTGCAAATACCTATAGATTTAGCTAAATTCTATCATGAAAGACAAGGAAAACATGTTACTTATGCTTAATAGAAGTATAGGAAAGAATATTCTCCCAAGTTGTTGCTTATTTCTCTTGATTTTTAAGGGACTATTGGCTTCTTGTTTGGTTTAAAGTGTGAAGAGAAAATCGAAGTTCTTGAAGAAATTTAGTCCAAAAGGACGAGTTATATGAATTGAAGTATATTACTGCCACATCTTTATTTTCTTTCAACATAAGGTTAAGTACGATATTTTAAGCATAAGTTTGATAAGGACTCGAGGAAGGATGACTAGGAGTTAGGATCTCACATCCTCCTCATACATTGGACTGTATTAGGACTGTTTGGATGTGTAAATGTGTTGGAAAGAATTTTGTTAAAGTTGGGAAAGGGTGTGGATTGTTTGTGCTGAAATATAGAAAAAAGGTGCAATGTTACACTGCTTAATTATGTGTTGTTTGGAGTTGTTATGTAATGTACCTTGTGAACTGTTGTAAGCATATAATGGAGCTAAACAAGATGAGGAACACTATGTATACAAAATTATGTATTATACAAATGCAATTAGAGGAGGAAGGCTTGAAAGAACACCCTTAGGTTGTTAATTACGAACTTGCTACCTAAATGTTATCTTGCGTAAGAGTGAACTTCCAACATGTGCTTATTAGCTACTCATACTAGTTTCATTGTCTACTTTATTGTAGATAAATATCTGGGAAGAAATGAGGTTACATCAAGGTAATAACAAGGTCGTAGAACAAGGTATGTAAGGCTATCAAATTTCATATTCTTTGGCATGAAATCTAACAACTGTGTCACTATCAACCAGTAAGCTCCTCAAGCATTGTTCCAGTATTGGCAATGATGTTTATTAGTAAATTTGTAGCTTACACTTCCAAGCATTAGCATGATGTGTCTACTTTCATTCGTGAAGCGAATTTTGTCATTATACTTCTAAATAGCACATTAATCTTACATCCAATTCTTGTATTAATGTACTGCCTTAAGTGACCGTTGTCATGTCTTACAATATGGGTACATGGGTCCAAAGCATCAAAATTATCACGACTACCAAAGTAACAATCTCAAATTATTAAAGAATAACTTGAACAATGTCCACAGTATTAGTGGAAGCCCAGGGGCAAGAGCCTAGCATAGGTCGATCTCACTTGGTTTACGAGAGTGGTATCCTAGGGGCGAACCCTAGCATAGGCCGATCCCAATTTATATAGCTATGAGGATAGCATCTCAGGGGTTAAAATGCCTAGCATGGGTCATTTATTTTTACCACTGATCAGCTGGTAATTCATATTACAGGTCTAGAGGAATTCTAAAGCACTGAAACATAAAGAAAAGAATGTAATTTACATGGTTCCACAAGCATAACAAATGTGGTCTTTTACTATGAGTTATGCATTTATATCTTGCTACTTGATTTTGCTTGAGTTCTCATTTTAGTTATGTTATTGCCCTGCATATTCAGTAATTTATTTCGTATTGACGTCCCTTTTGGGGGGATGCTACAATTCATGTTGTAGGTATAGATACTCCAGCTAGAAGACCTACAGTGTATGTGCACCTGACACTCAGCTGCTTTTGGTGAGCTCCAAGTTGATTTGGGGTTTTACTGAGTCCTTAATACATGTATTTTGTTATTTTATAATAGCTCAAAGTAAGGTGGGGCCTATCCAAGCTATGTTATCTTGTAAAGGCTTTGTGGACTTATTGTATATAGTTCAATTGTATCTTGTCTCTAAATAGTTGTGGCATCAACGACCAAGTTTGGTATGTAAGTTTTGGTGTTACCTACTTGGATCTCGTATCTCTACAGTTTGCATGAACTTTTACCGATGTGTAGTTGACATAATATGCATAGTAAGCATAGGTTTTTTGTTAGTTATCTTAGGCCTTGAGGTCATCGAGTGCCTGTTCGTCTTTATAGGTTTGGAGGCATGACAAAATCTCCCCCAATGAAAATCTTTTCTGTGGCCAGTATACCCCTACAACCTCATCCAAATCTTCCCAAAAGAGCTTTTTGACTTTATCATCTAGGCCCACTTGGGATGCATAGGCACTAACTATATTCACAATATGACTATCCACTATGAGTTTAATAGATATCATCCTATCCTATGTCCTCTTGACCTCCACACATACTCCCTAAGGTCCTCATCTACAAGGATACCTACTCTAATTATATCCCAAGAGCAACCCCAGTACCATAAGTTAAACCTATGTACGTCTCGAGCCTTAGTACCTACTGATATGCTCTCCTGAACACATGCGATAGTAAATTGTCTCTTCTTAAGACTCTTCACTAACTCTATGGACTTCCTTGTAAGTGATCCTACGTTCCACGTCCCTACTCTCAACCTAAGTAAGCCTGTTCCTCTCTTACCATTACTACCCCTAGCCTCTGACCCCAATCGATGGCATGACCCTAATCCAGCATCAAACCCCAACACCACAAAACTTCACCAAGAACTACTAACTAAACAGACTATAAATGATGAAGAAAAAATAATCTAACGAAACAAGAATGCAAAATACAAAATAGTTAAAGCTGAACTATAATTTATAATCCTATAATCATATAAAATTGAAAAGGATCACAATAAAGCAATAATCACAATATAAAACAAATAAACCACAATCACAATATGTAACAAGTAAGAAATACAACAAGAAATCAAATATATACGAAATAATGTAATAAGCTAGCAAGAAATATTGCAAAAATTCTGTACTAGGCAAGAAATATTGCAAAGAAAAACAAGAAACAACAAGCAAATGGCAAACTGAAAAAAGATATTTGAACAAGAAAAATTTGGCTAGCACAAGGAATACAAATAGAGAAATAGAGAATCCGATAGGAATAAGAAGTTTGAATAATAAAGAAGGAGAAAATGGTGGATATCACCTAAATAATATTAGTAGCTTGAAAGAATCTGACTGGAGAATGGTTGAACGCGTCCCCTGAGTAGTGGGAGTTACCTGACAAGACTGGAAGGCACCATAGAAATAATCCTATCCTAGAATTCTGATCGCTTTCTTGGAGATGACATTGTCGGAATCTAGAAATAGCGGGACGCCGGAGACGCAAAGATTTCAAAAGAATAGGAAATCCCTAAAAAAAACAAAAAAAGAGATTCAAATCTAAGTTGTTGCCGCAGATGAATTTCACTGACACAAAATCTCGCTGGAGTCGCAGACAATAAGAAAGAGAGATCCCAATGTCGCTGGTGGGACGAAGATCTGGAACTAGGGTTTTGTCGCCGGGATTGAAGAAGCCACATTGTTTTTACGGAGTAGCCGACTGACGTCGCCGGAATCAAAAGTGGATTTCGACGGGAAGAATGGGATCGACTGGAAGAACAAGAATAGGGTCACCAGAATCTAGATATACTTCCTTAGTTTTTAGAGAATGGGAGAGTCATTAAAGTTTTGGCATCATTTTTTCAGCACATAACTTCCAAAAAGAAAAAAAATACTAAAAGAAGCTTTGAAATTGGTTTACATTAATTAATCTCTTTTTTATTTTTGAGTATACTATTATTTTTAGATATAATTAAAATAAAGCGGAGAAGATATAACTATCTCAAAAACTGCAAGTGTTAAATTTAAATTTTAATTTTTAACTATTTTATCCATGTCTTCGCATAGGACGGTATATTCACTTTTTAATTTTAATTTAAATTTTTTTCTATCTTAGTGTTTGGTTTGTATAGTGACATTTTTTAAAAGTGTGTCTTTGCATTTTAAAACTATTATTTTTTTTTGGGGGGGGGGGGGCGCTAGTAGGGTGTCAAGAGATAGGGATAAAAATTACTATAATTACAAAAAAGTGAAAAAATAGCAAATAAAACTTGTTATGAAAACTCCTACTATTACAAAATTTGGGATATTATCTTTTTTCTTTTGCGTATTCCCCTAATTTAATCTTTTTTTTTTCTTTTTATTGTTCTTTATAAAATTTAGAGTGTGCATTATTATGACCTTTAATAATAAAAAATCAAAACAACTTATCATGTGAAATTCTAAATACAATACATAAAAGGTGTCCTATTGTTGTACCTATTGTTGTTTTACTGTAATCTGCATCGCTTAGCATCGTTATATCTTTATTTTTTAATCAATTGTGACATGATTTTTATTTCTATTATTTTGAGCATTATTTAATTTAAAAGATATGTCATTTGATAAATAAATTCATTCCCAGAACAAATTGATAAACGACCAAAAATAAAATTGAAAAAGTAAATGTATAAATGTGCAAAAACTCTGATATACATAATTAAACTATCAACTAAATATCATAATAATTTATGAAATCAAATATATCTAAATTTAATACTTATAGCTTCAATTCAAATTCTAGTAAAGTGAAAACTACTTCATAAGGGTATAACATTTTAACTTAACCCCAAATAACATATTTTTTTTGTTAATGTAAAATTTGTAAATTCATATATATATATTAAAAGCCCAAGTGAGATGATACCAAATATGTGCATCAATCTCTGTTCAATCTTTAGTTATTCTGAAGAAAATTTTTCATTTACTTCAAACTTGCGAAATTGAAATCTAAAGCCAAAAGATTAGAAAATACAATTCAGAAAAATATGTTTTTTCACCCAATAATTTACAAAAATACCCGTAGATAAGTGATTGCCCGCATAATGCATCATCACTAATTTCTGTTGGCAAATCCGAGGCAGAATCATAATCAGCACAAAATATTGAGTGGAAACGTGGCCTCGGTTGAATTTTCGGCCAATAGAAGAAAAAGATAATTTTTTAGGGAATAATGCAATTTTTCAATAAAGTGTGCAACACCTCTGCATCGCAGAGATGCTCAAAATGGGTTATTCTCACACTATTATTTTACTCATTCAATAGGTGTGATTTATGTGTTACGCAAAAAAAAAATGAACTAATGTGAATCAAGTCCGCAACTCAAACTTGCTCCAGCATAGTTCAAGTTTTTCTTGTCAGCTTAACTTTTAATGAGGGCCATTATAGACTTTTACCCACCCCTCCTACACTTAACGAAACTCCCAAAAAATGCCTGAAAATGTGCCTCGAAAATGCCCATAATTGTAATTTTCATATGTCTCAAAATTCATTTGTGATATCGAAAATTCGACTTCATATTAATGATCAGGGGCCACAATTGAGTGAGAAATTGGTATAACCCCGATTTGAGAGAAAGAGTTACAAAATTTTGTTTTCCAAAATTTACGAAAAATAAAGATGATCCGCACCCCTGGCATGATGGGGCCAGGGCGTAGACCAGTGTTTTCTTTGTTGCCAGTACACTCTTTTGTCCTAAGGCTTTGGGCCTTGGGCCTAAGCCTTTCTATGCGTAAAAATATCTATACTTAGTCATTTTCGAACCCCATATCACTCAAGACATTCCCAAAACCCTCTCTAATACTTAGCTAAATATTTCATCCAAATTCAAGTGTCCCAAACTCATATCTTGATCTCAAGAAATTCTTTCAAGCTTCAAGTTCTCATTCAAATCTTCATCAAGGAAATCCCAAAACTTGAGGTACGTGGTTTTCAACCATTGTGTCCGTTCACCCATGGTGCCCAACCTTTCTTTTTATGTAAATTGCATGTTTTCATGTTGAATTATCTATGAGTATCTCTTATTATGAATTTGACTATAAACTATGTTGGATTTTTATAAAATGTTGACTGTTTAAGAATGTTTTGAGCTATGAATCTATGATGCATAATGAGATTTGATGAAGGGTTTCAATGAATCTTGCATGAGGGTATTGATTTACATTATACTTTCTCATATGATTTTACTCTTGAATTACATGATTTTGAACTAGTATTACACGCCCGCTAAGTGTTTGATAAATTGTTTGGTTAAGGATCCTTGAGTTATCTATGATCTATTACACAACCTATGAGTCAAGTGATTATATGATGATGAAAGGAATGTATATATCTGATGAATTCATGAAAGGTATCTATAGTGTTGCAAATTGGTCACACCTTGTTGAGGGGGTGATATGCCTCAACAACTTTTATAGGGGGTGTTATGCCCTTCTACCATGTTAAGGGGTATATACCCTGGCCACATGATGGGGGGGGGGTGCTATGCCCATCTATCATGTTGAAGGTCATATACCTTGACGACTTTGATGGGGCGTGGTATGCCCATCTACCATGCTGAGGGGTATACACCTTGGCCACTTTGATGGGGGTGCTATGCCCATCTACCACTTGAGGGGTAGATACCTCAATCACCTTCCAATGGGGTGGTATGGCTTTGATTCCAAGTACTAGTTTTCTTGATCCATGGTGATGTTCTATTCCTACACATGTAATATGTTCTATCCAAGCATGTTTTACATCAAACATTGATCATGCGTGCCATGTTGCTAATATACTATCCCTTGCTTATGATTATGAATTTTGACTATGTTGCCTATCTATTTTTCTATTGCATCCTACATATAGTACATTAAAAAGTACTAATGCATACTCTATGTCTACGTGATGTTACCATGTAGGAACTGGAGCTCCTTACGATCATCCTCCCTGTGGCTAGTCTTGGCATTTTCGAAGAAGAGCTTTGGTGAGTGCTCAAGTTCAGGGACATTAGCTATCTTACTCTTGCCACTTACTTTCTTTTCATGTCAAACTCTTGATACTATGAGGGTGAGCCCGAAAAGTATCTTGGCCCTCGCTTAAATCTTTGCTTAGAGTTGTTGGAACTAATGATGTAATTATGCTTGAGCTTTGACTCTTCTATTTTTTATGATATCGAAGACTTCCCTTAGTCCAATTTTCCCTTTTCATTACCTATTGTTGTTGTTATTATGCTTTCGGAACCAAGGATGTTTGTATTATATGCTAAGAAGCTTGTTTGGGGTCCCTTCAGGTTTCCATTCACTGTGTCATGTCTAGGCCCTAGGCTTGGGTCGTGACACTTAATCCACAACTGGTATAGGTCATTTTCAACCTTAAAAGAATTCCTAAACACTTGTGTGACTTTTACACAAAATTAAGTGAATATATAGGGCTAAAGAGGCGAGAAAGGGGTAGGGTTCAAGGAATTCAAGCTAAATTTTTGCGAGATTGATTGTCTGTCTTCATCCCAGGTTTGTAAGGCTACATGAAAGTATGGAAATTGTTCTTCTATGTTCCCCATGAATGTGATAGGATGAATTGTTACGAAATTGAAGTCCTCATGATTGTATTTTCTTGAAAACTTCTTTAATGTTTAACCTATTTTACTTATATTATATAATTGATGATTTCTATAAACTTATTTCTTGAACCAATGATTTAAGCCTTTGATTTTATAAACCCTTATTATATTTTAAACTAAAATTTAAGGACTATATGTAAGGATAGAATCCAGAGCCTTCAAACGATAAATGTTGATTGTGATTGTGATATAAGCATGATGATAGTGTTGATAGAACTGAATGGTCCTATGAGTCCTTATAAATTAAACTCAAATGATTGGTCAAAATTGATAGTCCTCTTAAATGGTTGTCTAAATTACGAGATCTATTATTCAGCCCAACTTCTATGATAGCCAAAACCTAAGGAAAAAACCTCAGTTGCCATCATCTATCCATCTTTGACATAATATTTGTCCTTTACCGGCCATTGCAAATTTGGTCACCCCAATTTCAAGATTTATGTTTTTGACTAGCATCATGTGAGGTGTGCTAGAGGTTGCAAAATGTTCAGATTTGAAGGCTTTTCTTTTTGGATTTTAAATTGGGATTCCCTCTTAATAAATCAAGAACCCTAATTTTGCTCTATAAATACTTGTATTTGGAGTAAATAATGGATTGGAGTTAACGAGTAGATCTAGGACTGAGAGTATTAAATCCCAGTCCACTGCACACAAACAGGTTTGCAATAATTCAATATTTTAGGATATTATATGATATATTGACACCTTATGTTTGATTACTTGAAAAGCAAAAGAGATTATATAAAAGCATGTTATAGTTATGTTTTGACTATGTGTGATTCTTTTTATTCTCATTTTGCTAAAGTTTATAGTGTCCTAATATATTTCTTGTGTATCTTGCATGACATATCTGAGTTGGAAAGTTTTATTAGAGACTTAATGACACCACTCGAGTCCACTTGAACTTAAATTTTTCATTTGGTTGAGTTCTAAGTCAACCTCCATATTGTTTTCAAGTAAAATCAAGTCTGGGAAAGTATTCTACAGTCAAGGAAAGTTGGTCATATCATGCCTTGTGAGGGTATCCTTGGTGTGGATAACACTCAGCGACTATTGCTAACCCCAAAGTGAACCACTCGGCCTCATTACATTCGTTCATCAGATTATAAAAGCGAAAGACATTGGTATATAAAAATATGTAAAGATAGGAAATGACAATCTATAAATAAAGGCCAAAAGGCAATCATCTCATCCATAAACTAAAGAAGACTAGTATGAAAGAAAACTAGCCAACATAAAATCCAATCACAACTCAACGGTCTAGTCTATGAAGTCTCTAAAACATCACAATAATGGTGCCAATGATAGAACCATGGCTTCCTCAAAGTAAAATAAAATAAGTCTAAACTCAAAGCTAGAAAAGAAATGAGATGTCCTCCAAAATGGGACACTTGTTGATGACCTCTAGTACCTGACTCTGCATTGATTCATTGAAACCCTTCATCAAATCTCATTATGCATCACAGATTCATAATGAACCCACCAACACTTGGTAACACCCTCACGCAAGATTCATTGAAACCCTTCATCAAATCTCATTATGCATCATAGATTCATAGCTCAAAACATTCTTAAACGGTCAACATTTTATAAAACCCCAACATAGTTTATAGTCAAATTCACAATAAGAGATACCCATACATAATACAACTTGGTGTCATGCAATTTTCATGAAAAGGAAGATTGTGCACCATGGGTGAAAGGAACCAATGGTTGAAACCCACATACCTTAAATTTAGGTTTTCTTGATGTAGATTTGAAGAATACTTGAAGCTTTAAGGGAGTTCTTGAGATTCGAAATTATGCTTGAGACACTTGAATTTGGATGAAATATTTGGTTAAGTGTTAGAGAGGGTTTTGAGAGTGTCTTGAATGATGTATACTTGAAAAATGGCTAGCTATGTGTCTTTTTAAGTATAGGTTGGCATGGGCCAAGATCCCAATGCCTTTGGCTGAAACAAGGAAATTAAGAAAGTGCAAACATACCTCCACGATAGGTCCGCATCGTGGAGGCATCGCGGATAGCCACTGGAATTGAAAATTAGAAGAAAATCATTTTTCACTACAGGTCCTCTAGAATCGGGTTGATACTCATTCCCCACTCAATTTTGCTGCCTGATCAAGAATATGAAGTCGGATTTTCGATATCAAGCATGGATTTTGAGATATATGGAAATTATGATTATGAGCATTTTTGAAGCACATTTTTGGGGTGTTTTTTGGGGAGTTCCACTTATGGTCTGGGAATACATCAACATGGCACCATATGAGTAGTGTTGCCAAATCTTGAGTCCAAAAAATACCACAGCCAATTCTAAGTCATGGCTTAGATAGTTCCTCTCATGGTTATTAAGTTGTCTAGAATCACTGGCTTTGACCTTACCTTTCTGCATCAAAACACATCCCAATCCCACTCTAGAAGCATCATAAAAGATCACAAAATCATTCGATCCTTCAGGTAGATCCAATACTGATGCAGTCGTTAATCTGGTTTTCAATTCCTAAAAATTCTTCTCATACTTATTAGACCACTGAAACTTAGCTTTCTTTGAGTCAGCTTAGTCAATGGCGAGGATAAAGAAGAGAATCCCTCAAAGACATTTGTGGTAATAACCAGCCAACAAAAACTCATTATGTAGTTGAAGAGGTAAGTCTAAGCCAGTTCTTAACTACCTCAATCTTCTGCATATCCACTTGTATACCATCAACCGAGACAACATGGCCTAAGAATGACATTGATTTAAGCAAACTCACATTTTGAAAATTAGGCATACAACTCCTTATCTCTGAGGATCTGAAGAACAATTCGGAGGTGACCAACATGATCTTCCTCATCTTTGGAGTACACCAAAATGTAATTGATGAACACAATCACAGACATATCAAGGTACTGTCTGAATACTCTATTCATCAAGTTCATGAAAGCTGCAGGAAAATTGTCAATTCGAAGTACATTACTAGAAACTCAAAATGACCATATGGGGTTCGAAAAGCCATGTATAAGATGTCACATTCTCTACTTTCAACTGGTGATAGCCTGATCTGAGGTTTATCTTGGAGAAACAGTAGAAACCTAAAATTGGTCAAATAAGTAATCAATCCTTGGAAGGGGATATTTTTTCTTTACGGTCACCTTATTTAGCTAGCAATAATCTATACACACCCTTAGGGAGCCACCTTTTTTTAGACAAATAGGATAGGAGAGGCCCATAGAGACATTCAGCCTAATAAATCCCTTATCCAAGATATCTTTCAACTGCTTTTTTTGTTTTTTCAACTCAGTAGGAGCTACTCTATATGGAAGAATACAAATAGGCTAACTATCGAGGAGAACATCGATCTCAAAGTCAATCTCCCTATTAGAAGGAACTCTAGGCAAATTATTAGGGAAGACATCAGGGAACTCATTGATAATTGGAACTGACACAAAAGGTGGAGACTCTACATCATCAGCCTTAACTCATACGAGGTGATAGATACATCCTTTAAAAATTATCTTTCTATCCTTAAGGTAGGAAATAAACCTACCCTTAGGCGCAATAGAATCACTCCTCCACTCTATGACAAGTGCATTTGGAAACTGGAATTTGACGGTTCGGGTTCTATAATCAATAGAGGCATAATAGGCATGAACCTAATCCAGTCCAAGAATCATATCAAAATCAATCATATCTAACTCAACTAAGTCCACCAAAGTATCTCTATGATAGATAAACACTATGCAATCTCTATATATCCTTTCAGCTAGAATGGACTCAATAGTAGGAGTAGAAACATTGAAGGGCTCAAGAAAACATTCAGGAAGAATCTCAAACTTACTAGCCACATATGGAGTTATAAATGATAAATTGGCACCTTGGTTAAGCTAGATATATACATCATACGAATGATTCGAAGCATACTCGTGACAACATCTGATGCAACTTCCTAATCTTGTTGATCTCCTATCGCATATAGACGATTTGTACCCCCACCCATATTATTCAAGGTACCTCTTTGTGGTGCTACTGAAGGTTGAGATTTATTACCTCTATCACCCCTCCTCCTCATTCGGCACTCATTCTGGAAGTGACTAGTCTGTCCGCACCTATAGCAAGCATTTATGCCTTCATAGCACTCACCTAGATGGAGTTTCCCATACTTGCACATGGTATTTTCCCCCTCGAACCTTAAGTCACAATAGCTTGGGATTGAGAACCCTGATTTTTGTAATTCTGATAGCCTTGAGACTTCTAATCATATTTGTTACTCGAGCTGGTGCACTTGCTGAGGATGGTGCATAGTTCGAAGACCTCTTCTGAAATTGGACTTGTCCACCTTACCTTGCTTATACTGGCTAGGCTCGTGCCCTGTTGACAGAATTTTTGCTCAAGTGCTCCTCCATATCCATCTTCTTGTCCTCTTCAAGTTGTTATGCATAAACCATAAGCCTAGAGATGTCTATGTATGGAATCAGCGACGTCATTTTGCACACCTTTTTCACATGTTTGCCCAAGCTGGATATGAACTTTGTCATCTTAGACCTCACATCGAGGACCATCTCTAGAGAATACTTGGATAGTTGTATGAACTTAAGGCTATATTCTTTAACAGCCATCCCCTCCTGCTTCAAGTTGACAAACTTTTCAACCTTCGCTTCCCTCAACTCTCATTGAAAGAAGTGATCAAGAAAGGCACTCTCAATGTCATCCTAAATGGCAGGCTCAACATTCTCACCTCGGTTCTCTTCCCACTAATTATACCAAACATGTGCCACATCCTTGAGTTGATAGGAAGAAAGTTCAACTACCTCAATTTATGCCCCATGCATGGATTTCAACACCTTCCAGATCTTATTAATAAAATTCTGGGGGTCTTCCTCAACTTTAGACCCCGTAAAGACTGGTGGGTTCATCCTTAAAAAATCTCTAAGTCTTGTCATAGTAGTTGGCTCTTGGGAGTTAGAGCTAAGAGCCTATGAACTCTGATTCTCACTCTAGGTAGCTACCAGCTTGGTGAGCATAGTAATAGCTTCCCTGAAATCAGCCTCTGTAGTAAGAGTAGGCAAAGTAATAGGTGCCTAGGGAGTTACAGTGACTCCAACACGTCAACCCTGGCCTCTAGTCTCCATCCGAGGAGGCACCTCTGGTGGGGAATTCTTAGCATTGCTAGCTGAAGCATTTATTTGGTGGTGAATTGCTTAGGAGGCATGAACTGCAAGTGCATAATGCATGAATTAGATAGATATTTTAATAGAGTTGAACTCTATCGTATGAACTCGGAATACAAGAAAGTGAAACAATTCCTAATGTCCTATAGCCTCCTACTTTTGGAGTGTGATGCACAAGACACCCATAAACAAGAATTTACTAGACATAACTTCATAGACTCCCTAGGACTCTTGAACTCTGTGCTTTGATACCAAGTTTGTCATGCTCCGAGAGGGTACCCTTAGCATGGCTAGTACTCAAAGACATTTGCTAGTACTCAGAGAATTTTTCTAGCCCCTAAGCAAACACCCAGCCTCATCACATTTGTTCAATTACATTATACAAGTGGATGACATCAGTTTCTAAAAATACATAAAGAAAGGAAATGACAATCTATAAATAAAGGGCCAAACGCCAATCATCTCATCCGTAAACTAAGTAGGACTAGTATGAAAGAATACTAGCCAACATAACATCCAATCACAGCTCTATGGTCTAGTCTATAAAACCTAATAGTGCAAATTATAGACCCATGACTACCTGTATGTAAAATGAAATAAGTCTAAACTCAAAGCTAGAAAAGAAACAAGATGTCCTTCAAATGTAGGTGAGGGCTTACCAATCAGATGAATGCAATTAGGTCCTCAATGGGGCACCTGTTGATGACCTCTAGTACCTATCTCCATGAAGAAAAGATGCAGGCCCAATTGTACGTCGGTACATGGAATGTGTGAGTATGTAAAAAGGCCAAAAAGAAACATGTAGAGGAAGGATAACATCAACTCAAATAGCACAACTCAATAAATAGGAAATAAGAGTCTAAAGTAAGAGTGCAATTTAGACAATGACTACTCATCCATCATCTACGTCCCATCCACTGAGAGTACTATCAAAGCCTATTTGGGAATTTGTTTAACCAATAACCACCAACTGTGAGTCGGTGATAATAAAACGAAGTGATGTAATTATCACATCCATCTGATACCCTTCCAAGGGTATAGGACATCCCATTATTGGATCCAAAATCAGTAACACTAAGTACTCATTTTGGGACAATAGGAAACATCCGATTTTATAGTCAATCCTCTCCTATGCCGACTACGTAGTTATTGAGTTTGAGTTGGACTTACTCTTACTCAATTCGGTGCTCAATACTCCCAAGACTCAATATGCTCATAAGACACCAACTTTATGGTTAACGCATTCATCTAGTCTCATTAGACAATTTATCAATTCAACTCATCATATCAACTATCAATCCTTTGGTTACATCATTTTTAGGTTTAGTTCTTGACTTATCAGGACTTAATCATGCACTGTTCTGTCTCTTAGCATTTAGGGGAACAAATGTAGAATTAAAGCATTCACGGATTCCGTAGACTCTTCATGCTCAAATTATGCTCATGCATGCTCATGTAAGTAATATGTGAAAATAATATGAATTATGCTAGGGTTCATATAGTAAGGTAAAGTCATGAAATTAGAGTAATTAAATCATAAAATTTGTAACCCATGCAAGATTTTATAGGAATACATTAGAATTTAAGAAAAGGCCTTCTAGAAACATTCATGGGGGACTTAATTTATTTACATCACCATCAATCCGAGTTATGGAGCACATGGAAGAACAGAATCTATGTTTTTGTTAGCCTTACATAACTGGAAGTTTTGAACCTTGAAGTATCTAGGAAGAATTCTCATGTTTTCCTTCAAACCCTAGACCTTTTCTCTTTTGATATCTTCCTTCTATGTTATGAGAGAGTGGTTTAGCATAAAAGTGTTAAACTGACATGTTTAGAGCTTTATCTAGGTGTAAAAATGTCAATTCTAGGATTTGAAAGAGTGGAAAAAAATCAAAATAACCTTTCTTACAAAGCTATCAAAAGTTTTCTATGGGACCATTTACTACCGTAGGGACGCTTCCATAATGTTTATGCCCAATTTCGGGATCTGTAGTTTACCTTTACGAGCCCATTTTATGACTCATAGAAGGTTCTACGACCTGTAGATGGGTTCGTAAAGTATGGTACCAATAATTGAAGTTTCAGGAACTTTTTTCATGAATTAGCAGATGGGTCGTACTTCAATTTATGGCCTATGAAGAGGTTTCGTAGAAGAACTCTGCAACAGGAAGTCTCTAGTAAAATGACCATAACTTTTGACTCCAAACTCCAAATTAGATGAAATCAGTTGTGTTGGAAAGCTAATTCAAAGGACTTCCATTTTATAGGTTATAAGACATCTAATTCTTTGTGTCCTGGGAGGTATAAGGATTTGAAATTGACCCTTGCATTATCTAGCACTAGAAACTCAATTTGTAGGAAAGTTTTGAACTCAACTAAGTAAAAGAGGATTTTTATGACCCTAATACACATCCCACATATAAGAATGAGTCTTGAAATATAGGTACAAGTGAAGATAGAGTTATGGGGTGTCACATGTCACAAGCTTGGGAGTAAGAAGTCGGACTGTATACACTGATACACATCGTGTATACAGTGATGAGATAGAACAGAAACATGTCTTAAGCCCAAATATTTGATACCAACAGTTCAATGGAATTGATAAAATTTGCAAGGACCTGAAAATGGGCCAAGGAAGGCTCAGACGCATTTATATTTTGGGAAATTTTATATATATATATATATAAGTAAAAGTATAAATTATATAAACACCATACTGTTTAAAGATAATTTCTAGAAATCTCCATTCTTTATTAAATTACTAAAAATCCCTACTTTTTTAAGCCACATGGATATGTGGAATTTCTGTGTGATACTTAGAAGAGTACTATTGTGTATTTAAGTCTGTTTTGATAAATATGAAAAACAATCTGGTTGTTTAATTGCAACTCCAAAATAGAACTATAGCATTAAAGTAGGTATAATAACTCCCAAAAATTGTATAACAAATTATTAGTTCAAAAATTCTAAATCGTCTTTTTCGATTGGGCATGTCAAATTTTGGAGAAAAAAAAGAGCCACATTTCGGAATGCATCAACTATGCATTGATAATTTCAATTTAGATGTAGATGATATTTGTTTCTTCAACACAATATTGAATCTGATTGAGTTGAAAGGTACTGTTTTGTTGTTATACACAAGAGTGAATGATCTAATGGAAAAAAGTATGATTTCATATGAATCGTTTGTTGATTTTGTTTCTTGATGCATCTGTATTAAAAAAGAAATTTTTTTTCACGTATCTATGGATTAGAATGCAAGTTCTTAATACTATATTGTGGCAAGTGCCAGATTTGTGAACCAATCACAGTGTCAAAGAGTCACTGGTGTAGTCATTTTAAAATACACAAACTCAAAAGGAAAGGCACATGTCCCTTTTCCTGAACCACCACAAGATGAATTCAACAAAACTTTCTCAATGAATCAGGTGAGATAATTCAGGTTTGCTTCTCTCTCCAATGAACTCATCAAATTGATACTGATGATCATTCAATAGTAGAAGTTTATTGTTGTATCTTGATACTTTTTAAGTATGTTTATTTTGGATGAAGAATATTGTTAAATTGATACATAAACTGATGCTACTATAGTTTGATGTCTCTCAAATTTGGTTAGCATATTTGTCTTTTATATTATTGATACATGATACATCTTAATCAGTATGTTGATACCAACACATAGGGTTATTCAGGTTCTTGGTTGTTTTGTTAAATCTTATAAGTATCAAATCTATGGTTTCTTTCCTAATATGACATTCTGTCAAACAAGTGAAAATACTTTTTTTTTAAAAGTAGAAACCACCTACTTGAAATTATACATTCAAGTACCAATACATTTAATAGGTGTTTAGACATATAACTTATGGTATTTAATATGTAAACTTTTGGTATTTAGCACCTTATTCAGTTATCAAATCAGTAAGTAAACTTTAGGTATGTAACCAAATAAGTGTACACTATTGCTTGTACTCTATAGTATCTTTATTACTGCTTTTATATTTTTTTTTGCCTATAGTTAATTTTTTATTTTACTTTTTCAGTGATTGTAGCGTGTTGGTTGCTACATACGCTGAATACTTAAGCGACGGGATTCTAGTCCAAATCTGATCATCTGGATGTAGAGTATCCTCGTAAGAGGTATTGCCGCACTGTTATGGAAGTAAGAGACTGATAAGGTGTGCGAATATTACGTTAGTGAGAATAATGATCCACCCAAGCCTAGAGATGTTTTCATTATGCCGAAAATGGAGAATGTTGTGGATATTTCTTATTATATTTGTCTGTTATTATTTATTTTGAATTCATGAACAGCATGTTAAGACGATTAAAAGGCAAACTTTGATTTGAAGATCGTTTTCTATTGAACTTTTGGAACTCAACTTGGGT
>JAABOM020073885.1:0-35255 GCA_011800125.2 Solanum clarkiae | reverse complement strand
TTATGATGCTAAAACATGGGCTAAAGTTACACCCTTAATACGGACTTTATTCATAATCGAACTTGGACAAATTCGACATCGGGCCTCGTCTCTGTTTAGCTAGCAATTTAAGCTAAGCAAGTAGGTGACTCACCTGCTAGCTTCATAAGTCCTGCAAGCACCTCAATTCTCTCACTTAGTTTAGGGCTTTGATTTCCTCAATTTGACACAAAACATGTATACACTCGACCCTCTTAAGCATTAGACACACATATTGCCCTACAACATGAGATTCAAGCACTTTTAAAAATGGGCGCTAATTTGACCAGACCATATCATGTTTCATTTGCATAGTACTAGTATTGTAAGATGTGTGCTGTTACATATACGGACTCCGTTTTATCAAAAAATGTACGAATAATACATTATGCAAGGCATCTATTATAAGAGTATTCTGAAGTATTTTGGAGGTGTTGCTGCTAACTCCTTCTTACTTACGAATAACATTGGTGCACCCCAAGGTGATTTGTTAGGCCTAATAAAACCCTTCTCTTGAAAGTCTTTTAATGGATCCTTTTATTCTTCCAACTCTGTCGAAGCCATATCGTAGGGAGGAATGGAAATGGGTTGAGTATCGAGGTAGAGGTCTATGCCTGAATTTATCTCCCTTTTGGGAGGAATATCGGGGAGTTCATTGGGAAAAGCATCGAGAAACTCATTGATCACTAGAACTGACTCAATAGGAGGAACTTTGGACTCAATATCTCTTACCCTTACAAGATGATAAATGCAACCCTTACCAAATTCTCAAGCCATAAGATAAGAATTTAACTTACCCTTAACTACCAAATCATGACCTTCCCACTAAAGGATGAGTTTATTAGAAAGTTGGAACCTAACTTTCTGGATTCTATAAGCAATAGAGGCCTGATATGCATGTAACCAATCCATCCCAAGAATAATGTCAAAATCTACCATGTCAAGTTCAAAAAGATCACAAGGCAAGACTTTATGCTAGACGAACATGGGACAACCCCTATAGACGCTTCTAGCAACAATAGACTCACCAACGGGAGCAGACACAATAATGGGTTCACATAGAATTTTGGGACATATATCAAACCTACTAGAAATGAATGGTGAATGAAAGAAAAAATGGAACCTGGATCCGATAAAGCATTGCATTATAATCATAAACCTATAACCAATGACAACATCGGGTGCCTCATCCATCCTTTGCCTCCTTTGAAGACCATAAAATTTGTTGTGACGTAAAGCACCTCCTGGTTGACCACCTTGTTCCCCTTGACCTCCATGAGGACCATGTCCTTGAGGACAACCATCTCTTTCCTTGTTTGGAGAACTTGGACAATCAGAAATATTGTGTCCTAGCATGCCACAGCTGAAGCAAGGACTGGTACTCCTCAAGCATCTGCCACCATGATTCTTCGCACACCTCTGATAACAGTGTAAAAGGCCCGTTAGTGCCACCTTTCTGAGCTATTTCCCTCCCCCTTCTTGAGGCCACTTGATAGTCTCTCATCTAGCCCAATACCACCACACAAAAACATCCAGTTGTACCAACCAAGCACTTTTCTTGGGTGCCTCTTACCATAACTTTGGAAAAATAGGGGAAGGCATCTTCCCTTGTTGGATTTAGGCACCAGAGCTATAGCAAAGGATAAAGCACCATCAACTCTGGCTTTCTTAGTCTATCTTATTGTCTTCTTATTATTTTAAGCCCTTGGGATACCCACCTGTTAACTTAGTTGAATGGTTATAACTTGAGCTAATAGCAATATGACATTGCAAAATTGTGCATTAGAAACATCGGCATTAGGGGATTGATCAACTAGAGAAGGATGGTTACCATATTGGCCCCCACTTTGATTGTTCTAAGACATATTCTAAAATGCAAAGGTCCGAGATTAGAATGAAGCCTTATGCGATTTATCTCTAGTATACGACATGAATAATGAAACAAGTGAGGGCTTTTCCTAAAATGCCTTATATCTTTTCATTTATAGTTGTAGTGCAATTCATAACCTGAACCCTACTCGACACAGTATGTTGGATTTTCGAGGACCATTTATAAAACTAGTGCCCTTATACAAAGCTTGTCATAACCTAGGCTCAGGGCTTTGGTGCGACATGGTGAATGAAGGACCTAAAGGTACCCAAAACAAGTCTCACAGCATCCATACACACATCCTTGGTTAAGAATCATAGATCAATCATGAACAAATAGTACTAAAGGGATTAGGATGCACTCTATGGGACAAGGGATAAGGAATTCCCATCATTCAAACACAAAAAGTAATTCTAAGGAAAGGAAACATGGAGCGCATTCTATGGGAAGTAGGAGCTTAGTAATTCACCACTTTGCATATATCATCAAAAGCAACAGCATAAATGGGACAGGGACTAAGGGAAAACCTCCATAGATACAAGGTGTCACATGATTCATACACAACATATCATCCAATGATACCTCTAGTCATGAGTGTAAAAGGGGCCAATACATGTCTCAGGCTATCCCTCAAAAGTAAATAACAAAGTAGCAATGTCTTAACATAATCAAGATAAAAAATGGATGTTTCCCTCAAAGTAGAGGACTCACCACAAACAAGGATCTTCACACGTCGAACTAGCCACAGGAATGAGGATGGGTAGGCACTCTGGTCCCTGCATGATTAAATCATGTAGGCAAAAAGTATACATTAGTACTTTGAATGTACTAAGTATGTACGATGCAATGCAACAAGAGATCATAATGATAATAAGCTCAATATGACATGAATGATCAATGCCTTACTTAAAAAAATGCAAAGGAGATAAAAGCATAAATTCATAAAAATATGTATCATATGTGGGTGGAGACTTTAACTAATATTGGAACATGCGAGCAACTACAGGGAATCCCGATAATTCCACCACAACAAAAAAAGGAGTAGCCTATTGTCAAGGTAGATTGTACCCTCACCTTACGACATTACTATCACTCCCTAAGAGGGTAACCTTGGTGTAGCCGGCACTCAGAGATAATTGCTGGCCCCCAAGTGAACCACTCGGTCTCATCACATTCGGTCAATCATATTCTAATAGCGGAAGACATCAAGGTATAAGAATACATAAAGAAAGGAAATGTCAAATGATAAATAAAGGCCAAAGGCCAAACATCTCATCCATAAACTGAGCAAGACTAGCATGAAAGAAAACTAGCCATCATAACATCCAATAACAACTCAACAGTCTAGTCTATGAATCCTCTAAAACATCTGAATAATGGTGCCAATGACAGACCAATGGCTACCTCTAAATAGAATGAAATAAGTCTAAACTCAAAGCTAGAACAAAAATATGATATCCTCCAAAAGTAGGGGAGGGCTCACTAATCAGCTAAAAGCAAATAAGTCCTCAACGGGGTGCCTGTTGATGACCTCTAGTACCTGTCTCTGCATCATGAAAAGATGCAGACCCAAATAGACACTAGTACGTGGAATGTACGAGCATATAAAATGGCAGAATGGAACATGTAAAGGAAAAATAACATCAACTCAAATAGCTCAACTCAAAAAATGGGAAACTCAGTCATCATCTCAAGAGTCTAAAGTAAGAATGCAATTTAGACAATGACTACTCATCTACCATCTATGTCCCATCCACTTAGAGTGTTATTGGCCTCTTTGGGAGTTTCTCTAATCGACAACCATCATCTATGAACCGGTGATGATACAATGAAGCGATGTCATTTCCACGTCCATCCTATACCTTGCCGGGGGTACAGGACAACCCATCAATGGATCCAAAATTAGTAACATCAAGTCTTCATTTTGGGACAATAGGAAGTATCTAGTTTTACTGTTCAATACTCTCCTATGCCATCTACAAAGTTATTGAGTTCGAGTTGGAGTCACTCTTACTCAATTCAGTGCTCTATACTCCTCTGAAGACTCAATATGCTCATAAGAAATCAACCTATGATTAACTCATTTATCTAGTCTCATTGGACATTTATCAACTCAACTCATCATATCAACTATCAACCCTTTTGGTTACAGCATTTTTAGGTTTAGTTCTTGATGCATAAAGACTCAATCATGCATCATTCTAACTCATAGCATCTAGGAGAAACAAATGCATAACTAATGCATTTTGGGATTCCATATACTCATGTAAGTAAAATATGCCAAAATAATAAGAAATCATGCAAGAGTTCATGTAGTAAGGTAAAATAATCAAATTCAAGTAATTAAATAATAAAAACAGTAATTCATGCAAGATTATGTAGAAATACATTAGTTTTTAAGAAAAGTCTTCAAAAAACATTCATGGGAGGCTTAATTTACTCACATCACCATCTATCCAAGTTATAGGGCACATGAAAGAATAGAATTCATGGTTTGGTTAGCCTTACATACCTAGAAATAGAAGAAACAATCAATCTCTAGATGAACCTCGCATTTAAATTGAAACCCTCGCTCTTCTCCCTCTTCTAGTGTTCCTTAAGATATCCCTAAGCTTGAAGAATGGTGAAAAATATACTCAGGGTTTTGTTTTAAGACTTTAATTAAGTCTAAAATGTCCTAGGGTTTAAATAAAAGGGATAGGAATAGAGACAAATACCCCCCTTAAAACTACCGACTAGGTCTACGAGACCTCGTCTATGGGTCGCAAACTACCTCTCATAAAATAAAGGGTTCTAAAATTTGAGTTACTGGAATTTGGCATGAAACCTCTTCTACGAGCCATAAAATGTTTTACGGGCCATCTGATAACTCATAACTCAAGATACTAAGAAGTTGATTTTCGGACCATCAATTCACAGAAGCACTTTACGGGCCATAGAATACTTTAAGGGTCGTAGATGGTCTTGTATGTAAGCCTCACACTTAGAAAATTCCACCAAGTCATTTGGGGGGAGGGGTTTATGATACCTCATCTACGGGCCATAGATGGTTCTTGTAGACTCTCTTTCAGCAGCTTTTTCTCAGTCATTCTCTTAGTTTTCTCTATACATTTTCTCAGACTAGGAGGAATGAATTAGGGGGCATTGCATTATCTCCCCCTTGGGATCATTCATCCTCGAATGATGAGCAACTAAGAGACCTATCAAGAAGGAACTCAAATACTTGGATACTCGAATTCTCATATTTCAGAAATAAAGACATGCATACTTAAATACTCATAGACTCAAGAGAAATATCACTTCAGCGATAAGAGCTCACTCAAAAATGGAAAAGTAACTCGAAGAGTAGAAATGAATTATTACCATCAATTTCATCATAGAAGGCACAAATAGGTGAGGATATCTAGCCTTCATATCCTCTTCAGCTTCCTATCTAGCATCTTCAACGAATTGACTTCTCCACAACACTTTTACAGATGCAACCTCTTGTTACTCAACTTGAGGACTTGACTATCAAGGATTTGGACTGGGATCTCTTCACAACTCAAAATATCCTTCACTCTAATGCTTTCAACAGGAACAAGCAAGGACAGATCTCCCAAACACTTCTTAAGCATAGAAATATGAAAGACTGGACGGATGGCTGCCAAAGCTCCAGCTTATAAGCTACATTTTCCACTCTCTTCACAATTTGGTAGGACCAATGTATCGAGGACTCGACTTCCCCTTCTTCCTGAATCTCATTACACCCTTCATAGGTGACACTTTCAAATACACCCAATCGTTAACCTCAAACTCCAAGTCTCTTCTTCTAACATCAGTGAAGGACTTCTGATGACTTTGTGCAGTTCTCAATCTCTCTTGGATTATCTTTACCTTCTCCACAACCTGATGTACCAAGTCTTGCCCAATCAACCCTACTTCACCTGCCTCGAACAATCCAATCGGTGATATGCATCTCCTCCTATAGAGGGTGAAACACCCCTCATGTGCTTCAGAATGCCCCATAATCATAATTTCCATATATCATGCGTGATTTTAAAAATCCAACTTTATATTCTTCATCAGAGAGAAAAATTAGTGAAAAATGAGTATAACCCAGATTTTAGAGGACCCATAGTGAAAAATAATTTTCGCTAATTTTTCTTATACAATGTTTGTCCGTGCCCAGGCCGCGACACACCTGGGATGTGGACTAGTGTATTTTTTGGTCCGCATCTAGTTTGCGTTGCGCCTGGGGTGATCCCTTATTTGGTATGTCATGAAATCATGAAATGAAATCGTTCTATTCAATATCTATATGGGGGAAAGAAGATCAAAAGAAAGGGAGCAAAAGAAAGAATATGATATATCCTCAATCTTCTGAGAGTATGAAGCGGCATCGGAGCAGCCAATAAGCTAATCTGTTCCCAGTGACCGGACTAGTGTAACATTTTCCTTGGTTTTCTTATCTCTCCCAAGGGCATTGGGGTCATAGCTCCATGCACACTTAAACGTGAAATCTCCCATACTTAGCCATTTTCAACTCTATAGCTCACAAAACCCTCTCTAAAACCTCTCTAAGACTATCAATTCTCTCATTCAAATCTAGGGATTTCAAGCTCAATTTTGGAACTCAAGGCCTCATTTCAAGCTCTAAGTCCACTTCAAGTTCATTTCAAGGAATTCAAGATTTAAGGTGTGCGGGTCTTCAACCATGTGTCCTTTCACCCTTCGAACCCAACCTTCTCTTTTTATGAAAATTGCATTGTTTCAAGTTGTATTATCTATGGGTATCTTCTAATATGAAATATGAACATAAATCATGTTGGGGTTTTGTCAAGTATTGATTGACTATGTATGAATGTCTATTTCAAGCTTATTCCATGAATTGATTTTGTCTATTGAGACTATACATGTTTTGAGCTATAAAGTTATGAACTATTATGAGCTTTTGTGATGGATTTCAAGGTATCCTACATGAGGGTTTTACTACCATGTCGGTGGGTTAAATTGCATTGAGTTACACATCTTATTTTACTCTTGAATTGTATAATTTTGAACAAGTATCATGAAACCACCATGTGTTTGGTAAATGACACAACAAGAATTCTCAAGTTGTTGATGATCTATTACATGATTTATAAGTCAAGTGACTTTATGATGATTAAGGGATTTCAAGCATGTATTGAATTCACGAAAATTATCTATCATGTTGCAATTATTAAGTTTAGCCCTATTTCAAGATTTTACCTCTTGTGAGCCATTCATGTTAAGGCAAGGGTTCATGTATGATTATGATCTGCTCTCATGTTTAAGTTGGGCTCACTACTAGAGGTTAAACATGTTTATGAGCTACTCAAGTCATGTTATCATGTCTCTTACAAGCTATTCATGTTATGATTAAAGTATGATTATTTCAAGTATTCCATGGGATTTGACTTAGCACCGATTGAGGCTTAAGATGGGGGATAAACTCAAGGGGTCCTTATATAAAGTCTTTAGTCTCTAAACTATGTGCCACTACAGGATTATATATTTTACCCTTGCTATACTAGTGGATGCATATAGCTATACCACACCTTGTCAAGGGGGTGACATGCCTCGATCACCTTACTAACGAGGATGGTATGCCTTGGATTCTAAGTAGTAGCTCGCTTGGTCTATGTCGGTTATGGTCTCTTTCCATATATGTATTATGTATTATGCAAGTTAACTATTTTACAAGCATGTGTTACTACGAGCATTGATCATACATGTCATATTTAAATTATATCTATTGCTTAAATGTATGCATTTCGAATATAATGACTTATATCCTTGTTCCATTGTATCCCTCTTACTTAGTACATTCAAACATAGTAACACATACTTTATGCCTATATGATATCACCATGTAGGAATCGGAGCTCATTTTGATCATCCTCCTCCAAGTGGCTAGTTCAGTTCTCAGAAAAAACTTTGGTGAGTCCTCAATTTCGAGGACAGTATCTACTTATTCCATGTTATATTGAGACTCCTTATATTGAATACTTATTATTATAAGGGTGAGAATGGGAGTGTCTTCACCCCGGCTCCATTCTAAAGTAGAGGTGTTGTTGGATACCATGTATGTATATGCTATGAGCTTGACTCTTTTATACTTTTACGATTATCAAAGACTTCCTTTAGTCCAGCTTCCCTTTTTAGTTATATCACTTGTTGATGTTTATTTTACTTTTGTGACCAAGGGTGTGCGAATGATATGCTAAGAGGGTTGTTTGGGGTCCCTTCGGGATCCCATTCACCATGTCACATCTAGTCCCTAGGCTTGGGTCATGACAACCTTGGTATACAGAGTACTAGGTTATTAATAGTCCTTGAAAATCCCACTCACTGCGTCAATTAGAGTCTTATTCATGGTTGTGAAGCACGACACAACTATAAATGGGAGACTATGAGACGTTTTGGGAAATGTTTCACTTCTTCATGGTTATATCGTGTTTTAGACGTAAATATAAGGCTTTTCCCTTAACGAATGCTCTTGTTTCTTCTAGATCATGCTGATAACAAGAGGAAGGCTAAGGAGAGCCCGTACACCATAGGAGCAACCGGCCCCTCCCGCTTCTCAAGATGGAGGGGTAGCCCAAGAAGAGTTTCGGGATACCATCACAATGTTGACCCGTGCTATGACCAACAAAATGAACCAAGGTGCCCAAGTCCCTCATGCTTCCACTCTGGCCTTAAGTGTAAGGGATTTCACAAGAATGAATCCACCGGAGTTTTATCGATCCAAGGCGGAAGAGTTCACCGATGAGGTGTATAAGGTGTTATCCATCCTGGGTGTCAATTCGGAGGAGAAAGAGGAGTTAGCGACATACCAACTCAAAGGTGTGGCCCAAATTTGGTTTACACAATAGAAATTAGAGAGGAGAAATGATGATGCTATTCCTTGGGAAGAGTTCAAAGTCGCCTTCCTCAACCGGTTCTTCCCTATCGAGCTAAGAGAGGCTAAGATGATGGAGTTTATGAACCTTAAGCAAGGTTCCATGAGTGTGAGGGAGTATGCCCTCAAGTTCAACAAGCTTTCCAAGTATGCTCCACATTTGGTGGCAAACCCTAGAGCTAGAACGAACAAATTTGTGTTGGGAGTATCCAACTTGGTTAATGAAGGGTGTCGTACCGCCATGCTAATGAGTTATATGAATTTGTCTTGGCTCATGACCTATGCCAAACAACTAGAGGGAAAAAAGCTTAGAAAGAGAAGAAGTGGTGAGTCCAAGATGGCTCGATACGAAGGTGGTTTCTAAGTTTCTAAGGGTGGCCGATTTCCTCAAGGCCAAAAGTTCCAAGGCCAAGGGTCTTCCAATGCTCCTAACAAGATATTTGCTAATGATAACACAAGATTCCGAGGTGGTAATAGTGGGGGGTCTAATCCTAAGTGCCAAAGATGAGGTAGAAACCATGGTGGCCCATGTTTGAGAAACTCTAATGCTTGCATTGGTTGTGGTGAAGTGGGTAACCAGGTTGTTAATTGTCCTCATTCTCAAAACAAAGGTAGAGATGGTCGTCCTCAAGGCTAAGGTCCTAATGGGGGTCAAACCACAAAGGGAGGCCAACAAGGGGGTGCTCCAAGGCAAAATAGGTTGTATGCTCTCCAAGAAAGACAGGGAGTGGACATGTGCCCGATGTTGTTACCGGTATGTTAAAGGTTTTTCATTATGATGTGTAAGCTTTGATAGATTCGGGTGCCACTCTTTCTTTCATTACTCCTTATGTTTCCAAAAAGCTTCATATGAGTCCCTAAATGTTGTGTGAACCTTATTAAGTGTCTATCCTCATTGGTGAGTCCACTGTTCCTAAATGAGTCTATAGAAATTGTCCCATGTTCATATTGCATAAGGTCTTGCCTTGTGATTTTGTAGATGAAACGCCCCCAAAAAAGTGCTTCGAAATGCCTAAAATCATAATTTCTATATATCTCAAAATTCATGCGTGATATCGAAAATCTGACTTCATATTCTTAATCAGGGGGCAAAATTGAGTGGGAAATGGGTATAATCTAGATTTTAGAGGACCTGTAGCAAAAAATAATTTTCACTATTTTACGATTTCTAAAGAGCATTCGCGCCCTGGCCACGATGCACCAGGGGCGCGGAGCAGTTCAATTTGTCCTTCGTGTTTGGTCTACATCGCGAACCAGTACAACTTTTTCCTTACATTTTCTTATGCGCCCAAGGGCATTGGTGTCATAGTCCCATGCCCACTTAAACGTGAAATACCCATACTTAGCTATTTTTCAACTCTATATCACTCAAAACCCTCATAAAAATCTCTCCAAGACTTAACCAAATATCTCATACCAAATTCAAGGATTTCAAGCGTAACTTTGGAACTCAAGGATTCACTTCAAGCTCTAAGATTCCTTCAAGCTCATCTCAAGAAAACCCAAGTTTGAGGTATGTGAGTTTCATCCATTGGATCCTTTTACCCATGGAGCCCAATCTTCCTTTTTATGAAAATTGCATGATTTCAAGTTCTATTACTTATTGGTATCTTTTATTATGAAATATGAGCATGGATTATGCGAGGGTTTTTATCAAAGTACTGTTGATTATGTATGAGTATCTATTTTAAACATACACTATGAGTTGATCTTTGTCTGTTGAGACTATGCATGTCTTGAGCTATGAAACCACGATCTATTATGAGTTTTGATGATGGATTTCAAGGTACCCTACATGAGGGTTTTACTACATATTGATAGGTGGATTTCCATTAAGTTTTCTTATCTTATTTCACTTTTGAATTGCATGAATTTGAACAAGTATCATGAACCCACCATGTGTTTAATAAAATGTCAAGTCAAGAATTCTCAAGTTATTAATGATCTATTTCATGATTACAAGTCAAGTGACTATATGCTGATTAAGGGCTTTTAAGTATGTATTGAATTCATGTAAATTATCTATAATTTTACAAGTTACAAGCTAAGCCCTATTTCATGGTTTTTTTACCTCTTGTGAGTCATTCATGTTAAAGCAAGGGTTCATGTATGATTATGATCTACTCATGTTTCCAGTTAGGCTCACAACTAGAGGTTAAGCATTTTTCAAGAGCTATTCATGTCATGTTTCCGTGTTTCTTACAAGTTATACAAGTTATGATTATTTCAAGTATTCCATGGGATTTGACTTAGATCCAATTGAGGCTTAAGATAGGGGCTCGACTCAAGGGATCCTTATACAAAGTCTTTTGTCTCTAAACTATGTACCGCCATAGGATTATGATTATTACCCTTGTTATACTAGTGGATCCATCTAGTCATGTTATCATTTTTTGTTTGCCTTGACAAGTAGACCACACCTAGCCGGGGGGTGTCATGCCCATCCACCTTACCAAGGGTGTGTCATGCCTTGGATTCCAAGTTGTAGCTACTTGGTCTATGTGAGTTGAAGTCACTTCCCACACATGTATGCTATATATATTGTGTAAGATGAATGATATACAAGCATGTTTTACTATAAGCATTGATCATGCATGCCATATTGAGATAATCTATTACCTATGATTATGCATTTTGACTATATTGGCTTATGTCTTGTTGTATTAATCCCGCATACTTAGTACATTCAAATGTAGTAATGCATACTCTACGACTACATGATTTTACCATGAATGGATCAGAGCACTTCTTGATCATCCTCCACGTGGCTAGTTGATACTTCGGGAGATGAGCTTTGGTGAGTCCTCATGTCCGAGGACACTATCTACATATTACTCTTGCTATTTTGAAAATTCTTTATGTTGAACACTTGTTAATATAAGGGTGAGCCCGGAGAGTATCTTGGCCCCCGCTTCATTCTATGTTAGAGGTATTGTTGGATATTATGATGTACTTACACTATGAGCTTGACTCTTTATGCTTTTATGAACATCCACATTTCCCTTAGTCCTGCTTCCCTTTCTATTATATCTCTTGTTATTGTTTACTTTGCTTCCGCGACCAAGAATGTGTGATTGATATGCTAATAGGCTTGTTTGGGTCCCTTCGGGTTCCTATTCGCTGTGTCACGTCTAGGTCCTAGGCTTGGGTCGTGACAAACTTGGTATTAGAGCACTACCAGGTTGTTAATGGTCCTCAGAATCCAACAAACCACGTCAATTAGAGTCTTATTCATAGTTGTGAAGCGTGCCACAACTATGAATGGGAGGCTATGAGGCATTTTAGGAAATATTTCACTTCTTCATGGTCTATATCGTGCTTTAGATGTAAGTGTAAGGCTTTTCCCCTAATGAATGCTCTTTGCCCTTCTTGATCATGTCGATTCCAAGAGGGAGACTAAGGAGAGCCTGTACACCCGAGGAGTAACCGGCCCCTCCCGCTCCTCAAGCTCCTCAAGGTGGAGGGGTAGTCCAAGATGAGTTTCGAGATGCTATTACAATGTTGGTTCATGCTATGACCAACCAAATTAACCAGGGGGCCCAAGCCCCTCATGCTCCTACTCTAACTTCTAGGGTAAGGGATTTCACAAGAATGAACCCACCGAAGTTCCATGGGTCCAAGACGGATGAGGATCCCCAAGAGTTCATAGACGAGGTGTACAAGGTGCTATCCATCATGGGGGTCAATACGGAGGAAAAGGTGGAGTTGGAGGCCTACCAACTCAAAGGGGTGGCTCAAATTTGGTTTATCCAATGGAAGTTGGAGAAGGGGAAAGATAATGCTATACTTTGGGAAGAGTTCAAAGCCGCATTCCTCAACTGGTTCTTTCCTATTGAGCTAAGAGAGGGTAAGATGATGGAGTTTATGAACCTTAAGCAAGGTTCCATGAGTGTGAGGGAGTATGCCCTCAAGTTCAACAAGCTCTCCAAATATTCTCCACAATTAGTTGCCAAAACTAGATCAAGGATGAACAAATTTGTGTCGGGAGTGTCCGACTAGGTCAATCAGGAGTGTTCTATCGCTATGCTAGTAGGAGATATGGACTTGTCTCGGCTCATGACTTATGACGAGCAACCAGAGGGGGAAAAGCTTAGAAATAGAAGAAGTAGTGAGACCAAGAGGGCTCATTCCGAAGGTGGTTTCCAAGGTTCCAAGGGTGGCTGGTTTCCTAAAGGCCACAAGTTCCAAGGCCAAGGGTCATCCAATGCTCCTAACAAGAGATTTGCCAATGATAGGTTGACCAACCCAAGATTTTATGGTGGAAATGGAGGAATGACAAATCCTAGATGCCCAAGGTGTGAAAAGAATCATAGTGATCTATGTTTGAGGAATTCTAATTCTTGCTTTAGTTGTGGTGAAATGGGTCACAAAGTTATTGATTGTCCTCATGCTCAAAACAAAGGTAGAGATGGTCATCCCCAAGGCCAAGGTGCAAATGCGGGTCCAAGGGCTAAGGGAGGCCAACAAAGGGGTGCTCCAAGGAAAAATAGATTCTATGTTTTTCAAGGAAAACAAAGGGTGGATGAGATTCCTGATGTCATCACCGATATGTTAAAGGTTTTTGATTTTGATGTGTATGTATTGATAGACCCGGGTGCCACTTTTTCTTTTATTACTCCTTTTGTTGCCAAAAAGATTCATGTTAGTCCTGAATTGTTATGTGAACCTTATGAAGTGTCTATCCCCATTGTTGAGTCCATTGTTGCTAAAAGAGTCTATAAAAATTGTCCCATGTTCATATTGCATAAAGTCTTGCCTTGTGATTTTGTTGAATAAGATATGGTGGATTTTGATGTCATTCTTGGGATGGATCGGTTGCATGCATATTATGCTTTTATTGATTGTAAAACTCATAGGGTTAAATTCCAATTCCCTAGTGAGCCCGTCCTTGAGTTAGAAAGTCGTGATGTGGTGATCAAGGGTAGATTTATTTCTTGTCTTAAAGCCCAAAAGTTCATTTCTAAGGGTTGCCTTCATCATCTTGTGAAGGTTAGGGATGTTGAGTCCAAAGTCCTTGCTATTAAGTCGGTTCTGATGGTCAAAGAGTTTCTTGATGTCTTTCCCTATGAGCTTTTTGGTGTTCCTTTCAAAAGGGAAATAGACTTTGGTATAGACCTTCTTCCCGATACTCAACCCATTTCATTCCCCCCGACCGTATTCCCACAGAATTGAAGGAGTTGAAGGATCAATTGAGGGATTTGTTTGAGAAGGGTTTCATAAGGCCTAGTAAGTCACCTTGGGATGCACCGGTGTTATTTGTGAAGAAAAAGGATAGTTTCCTTAGAATGTGTATTGATTACCAGCAACTTAATAGGGTTACCATAAAGAACAAGTACCCTTTACCAAGGATTGATGACCTTTTTGATTAACTTCAAGGGGCTAGTCACTTTTCTAATATTGATTTTCGATCCGGATATCACCAAGTGAAAGTGACGGAGTGTGATATTCCCTAGACGGCTTTGAGTTTGTGGTTATGTCCTTTGGGTTGACCAATGAACCGACTATATTTATGGATCTCATGAATAGGGTTTTTAAACCCTACCTTGACATGTTCATGGTGTTCTTTATTGATGATATCTTGATTTATTCCCATAGTAAGGAGGAGCATATGAATCAGTTGAAGGTGATGTTGCAAATCTTAAGGGAGGAGAAGTTGTATGCAAAATATGAAAAATGTGAGTTTTGGTTGAAAGAGATTGTTTTTCTAGGGCATCTGGTATCAACTGATGGCATTAAGGTGGATCCTAAGAAGACGGAGGTGGTTAGAAATTGGCCTAGACCTTTGACCCCATTGGATATTAGGAGTTTCTTGGGTTTGGCGGGTTATTACCAGAGATTTGTGAATGGCTTTTCTTCTATTATTCCCATCTAACAAAGTTGACCCAAAAGAAAGAAAAATTCGTGTGGACTGATGAATGTGAGAAGAGTTTTAAACTTTGAAAGATAAGCTTATCTCCGCTGCCATCTTGGCTCTATCGGAAGGATTGGAAGGGTTTGTGGTACATTGTAATGACTTAAGAATTGGTTTTGGGGTGTGTTTTGATGCAAACTGGTAAGGTGATAGAATATGCCTCTAGACAACTTAAGGTGCATGAGAAGAATTATCCCACACAAGATCTTGAATTGGCGGTCATGGTATTTTCTTTGAAAATTTGGCGCATCACTACTTGTATGGGATTCATGTTGATGTGTTTACCGACCACAAGAGTCTCCAATATGTATTCATCCAAAAAGATCTTAACTTGAGATAATGAAGGTGGTTAGAGCTCCTTAAAGATTATCATATGAGTGTACATTATCATCCTGGCAAAGCTAAGTAGAGTGTCCAAGGGTAGTCTAGCTCATGTTGATGATTGTGGCAAGGAGGTGGCTAGAGAGGTTCATCGGTTGGCTAGATTGGGGGTTAGGCTAGTTGAAATTAAAAATGGTGGTGTAGTAGTTGTTGATGGTTCTAAATCTTCCTTAATTGAGGAGGTAAAGGTAAAACAAGATCATGACCCCACCTTGCTAGAGTAGAAGGCCTTGGTGAGAAATGGTAAAGTGGAGGTTTTCTTCCAAGGGGGAGATGGCGCCCTTAGCTACCAAGGTACTTTTTGTGTGCCAAATGTGGATGAATTGAAAAAATTGATCTTGAAGGAGGCCCATAATTCATTCTTTTCCATTCACCCCGGTGAAATGACCCCAAAAAATGCTCGAAAATGTGCCTCGGAAGTGCCCAGAATCGTAATTTTTATATATCTCAAATTCCGTATGTGATATCGAAAATCTGACTTCATATTCTTGTTAGGGGGCAAAATTGAGTGGGGAATGGGTCTGACACAAATTTTAGAGCAACTGTATCAAAATTTGAAAACGCAAAGTGAGCAATTTCTAGTGAGCTAGTGCGCCCCAGGCGCAACGCGCCAGGGGCGCGAAGAAGGAAGATTTTTATCTAGTTGTATTAGTTTGGTCTAAGGCTTTTGGGTCTTGGGCCTAAGTCTTCCCATACGTGAAAATACCTATACTTAGTGATAGTTAACTTTCATATCATACAACACATTCCCCAATACTCTCTCTAACAGTTAGAAAAATATTTCACCCAATTCAAGTGTCCCAAACTCACTTTCGGATCTCAAGAAACCCATTCAAGCTTCAAGCTCTCATTCAAATCTAAGTCAAGCTTATTTGTGTCATTTAAACCATCATGGATCCCTTACATCAAGCCAAGTTCAAAGGAATATCCATTAGCTAAGTTTTGCACAAGTATCGATAGGAGGGTCAACTTTAAAGGGGCATATCTCTTCGCACACAAAGAACTGGGTCACCCACGACCCTACCAAATCAAAGATCATTGAATTATCTTTCCAACGCACTTGGTTTCACCTTATTTAGAGCTCGGATGAAGAAGTTATGCCCTTTTTGTAGAACTTGTATGTGGATATGTATGGGTTTTTGCCAAATTCCGCCTTATTAATGGCCTTCCGTAAATTTATCCATTTCTATTGGTATTTTGGGAATTCCTATGCTATCTTAACACCTCCTAAAGACCTAACCCTATTCCTAAAGATGAAATTCACTCCTCCCAATTGGAATACACTCTCAAATTCTCTCAAGAGCCTCAATCAAAACCCCAATACAAATTCAAGGAAACTCAAGAGCAAGCTTTGGATTCCAAGACCCACTTCCAAACTTCAAGACTTTCACAACTCAATTTCAAGAAATATAAGGTCTAAGGTATGTGGGTTTCATTCATGGGTATCTTTCATCCATGAAACCCAATCTTTCATTTCTGTGAAAATTACATATTTCCAAGTTGTGTTGCTTATAGGTATTATTCGTTAGAGATTATGATCATATATTATATTGGGATTTTATTAAAGTTGGGTTTAAATACATGATTACTCATTTTTAAGTCTATTCCATGAGATGATTTACCTATTATGATTATGCATGTTTTAAGCTTTAGAACCGTGATCTCTATTGGGATATGATGAGGGGTTTCAATGTATTTTGCAAGATGGTATTACCAAGTATTTGTGGGCTGTTTTACTTCAAGTTTTCTTGCATGATTTCACTCCTGAATTGCATGATTTTACACTAGCACTACACACCCACCAAGTTTTGATAAAATATCCGGTTATGATTTCTTGAGTAATTGAAGGTCCAATGCATATTTTATGAGTTGAATGACTTTATGATGATGAAAGGAAGGTTTATATATGATGATTATATAATGATGAAAGGAATGTATGTATGTGATGATGAAAGAAATGTATGTATATGATATTATCTCTATAGTGCTGGGGATGACCAAACCTCACTCGGGCTCGGGAGGTTGTAGGCCCGGGTAACCTTATTGAGGGGTTTGTACCTCGATCGCCTGCTCGAGTGGTGGCAGGCCCGTGCAACCTTGTTGGGGGTTTGCACCCATAAACCTTGTTGGGGGGTTTGTACTCCATCGACCTTGTTGGGGGGTTTGTACTCCATCAACCTCATGAAAGGGTTTGTACCTCATGCGCCTCTCCAAAGAGGTGGTAGGCCTTGGATTGCACTATAATGGTCACTCCTTACAATTATATTATGTTCTATATAAGCATGGTTTTACTTCAAGCATCATTCATACATGTCATATTGTTTGTATGTTATTTATTGCTTATGATTATGCATTTTGTCTATGATGCCTATCTCTTGTTATATTGCATCTTACATACTTAGTACATTCAAACGTACTAATGCATACTCTATGCCTACATGATATCACCATGTAGGAACTGGAGCTCGTACTGATTCTCCTCATGGCTAAACAAATTGTTCAAATTAGCTTATGGTGAGTCCTCAAGTCCGAGGACAATATCTATCTTCTCTCAAGCTTATGTTTAGATTATGTCTTGTATGTTTGGATTACCTATTGCCATTATTATGAGGGTGAGCATGGTTGTTTTGTCTTGGCCTCTACTAAGTATTGAAGGTTTAGAGGTGTTGTTGGACATGATATGTATTATGCTATGAGCTTTGAATCTCTCTTGACTCTTGTTGTTTATGATATGAAAGTTGTCCCTTAGCTCCGATTATCCCTATTTAATATCTCTTGTTGACTGTTTTCTTGCTTCCGCGACCAAAGAAGTGTAATGATATGTTAAGAGGTTTGCTTGAGGTCCATTCGGGTTTCCCATACATCGTGTTATGTCTAGGCCCTAGGCTTGGATCGTGACACCTGATTCTACAAAGATGTATAGAGACTTGAGAGAGGTGTATTAGTGGGGTGGTATGAAGAGGGACATTGCCAAGTTCATATCCGAATGTCACAATTGCCAACAAGTGAAGGCTGAACATCAAAGGTCAGGTGGTCTAGCCCAAGATATAGAGATTCCTACTTGGAAGTGGGAAGAGATCAACATGGATTTTGTGGTTGGGTTAGATAAGACTAGGAAATACTTTGACTCTATTTGGGTTGTTGTGGATAGAATGACAAAGTCGAGTGACTTTCTACTGGTCAAAACTACTTGTGGTGCCGAAGATTATGCCAAGTTGTATATATGAGTTGGTTAGATTGCATGGGGTGCCCTTGTCTATCATTTCGGATCGTGGTGCTCAATTCACTTCTCACTTTTGGAGGTCTTTCCAAAGAGGTCTTGGTACCAAGTTTAAGCTTAGCACGACTTTTCATCCTCAAACGGATGGTCAATCCTAGAAGACTATCCAAACTCTTGAGGATATGCTTAGAGATTGTGTTTTGGAGTTTAAGGGTAGTTGGGATGAACATCTTACGCTTATTGAATTTGCTTACAACAATAGCTACCACTCAAGCATTGGTATGGATCCCTTTGAAACTTTATATGGTAGGTGTTGTAGATCCCTGGTTCGATGGTTTGAAGTGGGGGAAATGGCTTTGCTGTCACGACCCAAGCCTAGGGCCTATAAATGACATAGCGAATAGGGAATCCGAAGGAACCCCAAACAAGCCTCTTAACTTATCATTATACATCATTGGTCAAAGAAGCAGATAAAAGACATAAAGAGTAAGAATACGGGCAAATGGACTAAGGGGAAAGCTTGCATAACATCATGATCAAGAGATAAAGAGTCAAAGCTCATATCACAGATCATAACATGTCCAACAAACTCCTCTAATACTTAGATAAGAGCGGGGTCCATGACAAAGCAACCGGGCTCACCCTCGTAGTCAAAATAGAAAATAAAGAAGAGTCTCAATACATAATAAGAGAAATATAGACTAAGGTCCCCGAAGTGGAGGACTCACCAACTAGCTTGAGTGGTAACGAACTATTCATGTGGAGGAGGAGGATGACCAACTTGGGCAACCGGTTCCTACATGGTGATATCATATAGGCAAGAGTATGCGTTAGTACGTATACTAAGTATGTAGGATCCAATGCAACAAGGAATAGGCATCATAATCAAAATGCATAAAAATAGGCATAGGCATAATATAACAATATGGCATGTATGATCAATGCATAAGTGAAACATGCTCAAGTAACTCATGCTCATATAGGATATCATATATATAGAAGAGACCAATCTAGATTTCCAAAGTACAAACCCCTTGGTAGGATAGTGATGATATCACCCATCACCCTGGTGTGAGGTACAAACCCTCATCTAGGTTAGTGATAATTGCACCTATCACCCTGGTGTCTGAGGTACAAACCCTCATCTAGGTTAGTGGCAATCTCACCTACCACCCTGGTGTTTAAGATACTAACCCCTCAACTAGGTAATCTAGGCTCTTAGTCCCCCCAAGACTGGGCATTGTGTAATGCAATACTTTATATAGATTATATCATATGTACAAGCTCATTTCATCATCATAACATCAATCATATCATATCATATCTCATGCTTTGGGCCTTCAAATCCTCATGAAACCAATCCAGACATTTTATCAAACACTTAGAGGGTGTCTAATGCTAGTATAAAACCATGAAATATAGAGATGAAATCATGCAAGAAAATCCATTGTAAAACCATCAATCAACACCTTGCAACACCTTCAAGCAACATACATCAAAACCCCTCTTCAAATCTTACAATAGATCCAATATTTATAGCTCAACACATAGCAAAACAGTCACAACTTTACATAGCTTTAACATAGTGCATAGACATATTCATACTAGTAAACCCAATTATAAAATCAACTTTAAATTATGAAAAATTGAGTAGAAAGGAGAATAGGGCACCGTGGATGGAAGAACCCAATGGCTTAAACCTACATACCTTAGCTTTGAGGATGCTCTTGATGAAGATTAAAAATGGAGGCTTGAAGCTTGAAGGAAATCCTTAGTTCTGGATGAGGTTTTTGAGACTTGAATTTGAGAGTGAAAAATATAGCTAAGTGTTTGAAACGATATTGGGGAATGTTTAGGATGATATGAGGGTGAAATATGACTAAGTACAGGTAAAAACATTTTTGGGAATAGTTAGGCCCAAGACCCAAAAGTCTTGGACCGAGATAGAAAAACTGGACAAAAGAAATGTCTAGAGCGTGCACTTGGCGCATCGTGCCAGGGGCGCAGATCGTCTCTGGAAATCACATTTTTGTGATTTTTAAATTTTGCTATGGTTTCTCTTAAGTCGAGGTTAGACCCTTTTTCCCTTACTTTTAACCCCTGGCAAGAATATGAAGTCATATTATCGATATCACACACAGATTTTGAGATATATGGAATTTAAAATTCTGGGCATTCTGAGGCACATTTTCGGGTGCTTTTGGGGTTGTTTCAATATTTTCCCCTTGGGAACATTTGTCCCCGAATGTAAAAGATACATACAAAATGAGTGATCATAAACAAATCGGCCCCAACAGGAATACAACATTACATCTAAAACATCATTTTCAAAATTTCAACATCAGTGAAAAATCATCACGAGTTTTCCAACTTAAACATGAATGCATATGAGTAACATAGGGGCTGAAATGGAAGACTTGAAATCACATAGGGGACTTAGAATTAGTACCTTAGGCTTGAGTGGATTGGAAAAGATAAGGATACCACTTTTGGATGTCCGCTTCGCCTCCCATGTAGCACCTTCGACTTATTGGTTCCTCCAAAGGACCTTAACGGATGCCACCTCCTTATTCCTCAATCTCTTCACTTGCCTATCTAATATCTGAACCAAAACCTCCTCATAAGTCAAGTTATCCTCAACAACAACCACCACCTCAAGAGGCACAACAACATTAGGATCACCAACGCATTTTCTCAACATAGAGACATAGAACACCAAATGAACCAAATTCATTTCACTAGGCAACTTCACCTCATAAGCTACCTTGCCAACCGTCTTTATCACCTCATAAGGCCCAACATATCTTGGACTCAACTTCCCCTTTTTACCAAAACGGACCACACCTTTCATTGGAGAAACTTCCAAATAGACCCATTCACCCATTTTGAATTCAAGGTCTCTTCTTCTCACATCGACATATGATTTTTTACGACTTTGGGTTGTTTTCAATCGTTCTCTAATCATCCTAACCATCTCAAGAGCCTCCATAACCAGATCTGGTCCCAATAAAGTCACCTTTCCAACCTCAAACCAACCAATCAATGATCTACAATGTCTCCCATAAAGAGCCTCAAACTGATGCTAGAGTGATAGCTATTGTTGTATGCAAACTCAATCAAAAGAGAATGACCATCTCAACCACCCCTCAACTTCAATACACATTCCCTAAGCATATCTTCAAGGGTTTGAATGGTTCTTCTGGCTTGGCAATCCATTTGGGGGTGAAAGGTCGCACTAAGGTAAACTTTTATACCAACACCCCTTTCAAAAAATCTCCAAAAGTGTGAAGTGAATTATGCACCACGATCCAATATAATGGACAAAGGAACCCCATGTAACCTCATTAACTCATAGATGTACAACCTTGCATACTCTTCATCCCCATATGTAGTCTTAACTGGTAGAAAATGAGTCGATTTCGTCATCCTATCAACCACAATCCAAACGGAATCAAAAGCTTTTCTAGTCTTGGGCAACCCAACCATATAATCCATGTTAATGACCTGCCACTTCGAAGAAGGAATCTCAACGTCTTAGGTTTGGCCACCCGACCTTTGATGTTCAGCTTTGACTTATTCACAACTATGGCAACTGGAAACGAATTTGGCCATCTACCTCTTCATGCCTCCCTACTAATACACATCCCTCAAGTCTCTATACATCTTGGTGGAACCTGGGTGGATAGAATAAGAAGAATTATGGGCCTACCCTCAAACCACCAACACAAGGCACACACAACCTACCTTGGTACCTAAGGGCACCATCTCTCGCTTGGGAGAAAACCTCTAATTTTCCCTCTTTCAACAAGGCCACCAATTCAAGCAAAGAGGAGTCAAGATCTTGTTTTGCTATCACCTCATCAACCAATGAAGACTTAGACTCATCAACAACAACACCACCATCATCACCAACCTCTTCCAACCTAACCCCAATCTAGCTAATTGATAAACCTCCCTAGCCATTTTCTTATCACCACCATCAACATGACCTAGGCTACCCATAGACACCCGACTCAAAGCATCCGCCACAATATTAGCCTTATCATGATGGTAATGCACACTCATGTCATAGTCTTTAAGAAGTTCTAACCATCTTCTTTGCCTCAAGTTGAGATCTTTTTGAATGAAGACATAATGGAGGCTCCTATGATTGGTGAACACATCCACATGCACCTCATACAAAAGTAGTGACGCCAAATCTTTAATGCAAACACAACGGTGGATAACGCTAGATCATGGGTAGGGTCCTTTCATGTACCTTTAGTTGTCTAGAAGTATAAGCTATGACCTTACCATTTTGCATCAACACACAACCCAAACCCACTCTAGAAGTATCACAATACACAACAAGTTCCTCAAGCCCATCCGGTAGTGACAATATAGAAGCAGACACAAGCTTATCTTTCAATGTTTGGAAGCATCTCTCGCATTCGTCAGTCCATATAAACTTAACCTTCTTTTGAGTCAATTTGGTCATAAGAAAGCAATGGAGGATAAACCATTTACAAACCTTCTATAGTAACCGGCTAGGCCCAAGAAGCTCCTAATATCCGACGGGGTCAATGGTCTAGGCCAATTTCTAATCACATCAGTCTTATTAGAATCCACCTTAATACCATCCTCGATACCACATGATCCAAGAGTGCAACCTCCTTCAATCAAAATTTACACTTTTCATACTTGGCATACAACTTCTCCTCTCTCAATCTTTGCAACACAACCCTCAAATGACCCATATGCTCCTCCCTACTGTGTGAATACACTAAAATATCATCAATGAAATCCATAACAAAGGAATCAAGGTAGGGTTTGAAGACTCTATTCTTTAGGTCCATAAAGATGGCCGGTGCATTGGTCAACCCAAAAGACATCACCACAAATTCACAATGCCCATATCTAGTCTAGAAGATCGTGTAGGAATATCACACTCCCTCACCCTCACTTGATGATACTTGGACTGAAGATCAATCTTAGAGAAGAAGCTAGCCCCTTATAATTGGTCAAACAAATCATCAATTCTTGGAAGAGGATATCTATTCTTTATGGTGACCTTATTGAGTTACCAGTAGTCAATGCACATTTTAAGTGACCCATCTTTTTTCTTCACAAACAACACTGGAGCCCCCCAAGGTGATTGGCTAGGCCTAATAAACCCCTTCTCCAACAACTCCCTCAATTTCTCTCTTAACTCCTTCAACTTTGTCGGGGTCATACGGTAAGGGGGAATGGAGATAGGTTGAGTATGGAGGTAGAGGTCTACACCAAATCTATTTCCCTTTTAAGAGGAACACCGGGAAGGTCATTTGCGAAGACATCAAGGAAACTTATTCACAAACTAGAACCGACTCTATGGGAAGGACTTTAGACTCCAATACCCTAACCCTCACAAGATGGTAAAGATCAACTTATGGGCTTTAATGCAAAAGATGAACCTACCCTTGACCACCACATCTTGACTTTCCCACTCGAGGACAGGTTCATTAGAGAATTGAAACTTGACCCTATGGATTCTACAATCAATAGGAACATAGTAGGCATGCAACCAATCCATCCCAAGAATGAATTAAAATCTACCATATCAAATTCAATAAGGTAACAAGGCAACAACTTATGCAAAATGCAAATAGGATAACTTCTATAAACTTTCCTAGTAATAATAGAGGCATCAATAGGGGTAGACACTTCATATGACTCATGTAACAACTGGGGGTCAACATGGAACTTTTAGGCAACAAAGGGGGTAACAAAGGAAAGAGTGGCACCTGGATCAATCAAAGCATATATATCAAAGTCAAAGATTTTCAACATACCGGTAACAACATCAGGAAGCTCACTAACCCCTTGCTTTCCATGTATAGCATAAAATTGATTGTGCCTTGGGCACCACCTTGAGGACCACCTCTACCCAATGGAACGACATTTGCACCTTGGCCCTTGCCATGGTTTTTCTGACAATCTATCTTCTTGTGACCAAGCTCCCCACATTCATAACATGCATTAGAACCCTTCAAACATGGGCCCCTATGACCCCCTCCATATTTAGGACACACATCATTAGGAGCCTAAATTTCAAATTATATACCTAAGACAAGAAAAAAATCATTTTATTTTCCGAATTTCATGAAAGGAAGAACTCACTCTTAGTGATGGTGATAACGGCTTCTCGATTCGTAATCAAAAATATAAATATAGGTTAAAAATAGAGCTATACTCAACTTTAGTTTTAATTCTTTCTACAATTCGATCTTCGATCACCAAAGAGAAGGACCACCAATACCATAAGGCCTAGTGCAGTCATTGGCAAACCCCCTATTAGTAGCATGATGAGATCCTTGGCCTTGATGGAACCGGCCACCCCTTTTGTACTTACCCCTAAGACGGCCCTCTTGTCCTCATGGCCCCTTCTCTTCCTCAACGTTTCTTCCTCCATTTGTTTGGCATAGGTCATCAATTGAGACAAGTCCATGTCACTAATTAGCATGGCGGACCGACATTCTTCACTCACTAAGTCGGAGACCCCCATCATGAACTTATCTATCTTAGATCTAGGATCGGCCACCAAATAAGGAGCATACTTTGAAAGTTGATTAAACTTGAGGGCATACTCCCTCACACTCATAGCACCTTGCTTCAAGTTCATAAACTCCACTAATTTAGCCTCCCTAAGCTCAAGGGTGAAGAACCGATTAACGAAATCCAATTTGAACTCCTCCCAAAGCACCACATTACCAATTCCCTTCTCCCCCTTCCATTGGTCATACAATATTTGAGCTACCCCTTTGAGTTCGTATGCTGCTAACTCTGCCTTTTCATTCGGCCCAACACCCATGGTATCCAAGATCTTGTAGACCTCGTCAATGAACTCTTGTGGATCTTCATCCACCTTTGTCCCATAGAACGTCGGAGGATTCATCCTCATGAAGTCCCTTACCCTAGCTCCCAGGGTAGTAGCATGAGGGGCTTGGGCCCCTTGATTGACTTAGTTGGCCACAACTTGGGCAAGCATAGTGAGAGCATCCCGGAGCTCACCATTGGTAGGTTGCTCCTCGGGAGTTTGGACCTTTCTTCCTCTAGTGTTTGGCATGATCTAGCATAGCAAAGAACAATCATAAGGAGGGGAACTTAGGTTACCCCCCTCCCAGGACATGAAGAAGGGAAATATTTTCTAAAACATCTCATAGCTTCCCATTCATAGTCATGGTGCGCTTCACAACCATGAATATAATTGATGCGACTTGTTGGACTATGAGGATCTATCAACCTAGTGAGCTAATACCAATTTTTCACGACCCAAGCCTAGGGCCTAGACGTGACATGGCGAATAGGGAACCCGAAAGAACCCCAAACAAGCCTCTTAACTTATCATTACATATCATTGATCGCGGAAGCATATAAAAGACATGAATAGTAAGAATAGGGGAAAAGGGGCTAAGGGGAAAGCTTACATAACATCATAATCAAGAGATAAAGAGTCAAAGCTCATATCATAGATACAAAACATGTCCAAAAAACACCTCTAATACTTAAATAAGATCAGGGGCCAAGACAAAGAAACTAGGCTCACCCTCGTAGTCAAAATAGAAAATAAAGAAGAGTGTCTCAATACATAATAAGAGAAAGATTAGGGTTCTCGAAGTACAGGACTAACCAACTAGTTTGAGTAGTACTGAACTAGCCATGTGGAGGAGGAGGATGACCAACATGGGCATCGATTCCTACATGGTGATATCATGTAGGAAAGAGTATGCGATAGTATGTTTGAATGTACTAAGTATGTAGGATGCAATGCAACAAGGGATAGGTATCATAATCAAAATGCATAACAATAGGCAATAGGCATAATATAACAATATGGCATGTATGATCAATGCATAAGTGAAATATGCTCAAGTAACTCATGCTCATATAGGATATCATATGTGTAGAAGAGACCAAGCTAGATTTTCGAAGTACAAACCCCCAGATAGGTTAGTGATGATATCACCCATCACCCTGATGTGTGAGGTACAAACCCCTCATCTAGGTTAGTGATAATTGCACCTATCACCCTGGTGTGTGAGGTACAAACCCCTCATCTAGGTTAGTGGTAATCTAACGTACCACCCTGGTGTTTGAGATACTAACCCTTCAACTTGGTTATCCGAGCTCTTAGTCCCTCCAGACCAGGCATGGTCTAATGCAACATTTTATATAGATAATATTATATGTACAAGCTCATTTCATCATCATAACATCAACCATATCATATCTCATGCTTTGGGCCTTCAATTCCTCAAGAAATAACATCCGGACATTTTATCAAACACTTAGAGGGTGTGTAATGCTAGTATAAAATCATGAAATATAGAGATGAAATCATGCAAGAAATCCATTGTAAAACTATCAATCAACACTTGGCACACCCTCAAGCAACATACATCAAAACTCTTCTTCAAATAGCTCAAAACATAGCAAAACAGCCACAACTTTATATAGCTTTAACATAGTTCATACTAGTAAAACCAAATGTAAAATCAAATTTAAATCATGCAAATTGAGTAGAAAGGAGATTAGGACACCATGGGTGGAAGGACCCAATGGCTAAAACCTACATACTAAGCTTTGAGGAAGCTCTTGATGAAGATTGAAAATGGAGGCTTGAAGCTTGAAGGAAATCCTTAGTTCTGGATGAGGGTTTTGAGACCTGAATTTGGGAGTGAAAAATATGGCTAAGTGTTTGAAAGGATATTGGGGAATGTTTATGATGATATGAGGGTGAAATATGACTAGGTATAGGTAAAAATATTTTTGGGAACACTTAGGCCCAAGACCCAAAAGTTTTGAACCGAGATAGAAAAATTAGACAAAAAATGTATAGGAGCGCGCCCTTGGCACGTCACACCAGGGGCGCGGATCGTCTCTGGAAATCGCATTTTTGCAATTTTTAAATTTTGCTACAGTTGCTCTTAAATCGGGAGTTAGACCCTTTTCCCCTAATTTAAACAAGAATTAAAGTCGAATTTACGATTTTTATGCAAGATTTTGAGATATATGAAATTTAAAATTTTGGGTATTTCAAGGAACATTTTCGGGCACTTTTTGGGGTCATTTCATTTGCTAGGTCCAGATTTGGTCAAGGAGACCATGGAGACGGTAAGGTTTAATAAGGGAGAGGTTGAAGACAGTCCAAAGTAGACAATAGTCCTACTCTTATGTGAGGAGAAGCGATCCTGAGTTTAAGGTTGGTGATTGGGTTTATTTGAAAGTCTCACCCATGAAGGGTGTGGTCCGATTTTGCAAGAAAGGGAAATTAAGCCCAAGGTTTGTAGGTCCTTATAAAGTTTTGAGGAGAGTGGGTAAGCTTTCATATGAGTTGGAATTGCCTATGGAGATGAATTTGGTTCATCCGATCTTCCATGTGTCCATGTTGAGGAAGTGTGTGGGTGACCTAAGAGCTATAGTGCCCTTGGAGGTTGTGGGTGTTGTAGAAGATAATTTGACCTATGAGGAGGTCCTGATGGAGATTTTTGATAGACAAGTGAAGAGGTTGAGAAACAATGATGTAGGTTCCGTCAATGTCCTTTGAGAAATCAACAAGTTGAAAAAGTGTCACATAGAAAGCCGAGGCGGACATGAGAAAGCGATACCCATATCTCTTCCACTCTACTCAAGCCGAAGGTACTAATTTAAGTCCCCTATATGATTTCATGACTTAAGTTTCAGCCCTCATGTCATTTTGCATGCATTCATATTAATATTAACAAGTTTATGGTGATTTTTGACATTCATGTTGAGATTTGTGAAGATGATGTTTAAATGCATTTGTTGCATTCATGTCGGGATGAACTTTTCGTGATTAGTTCTTTTACTCATGTTTCTTTGACATTCGGGGATGAATGTTCCCAAGGGGGAGATATTGAAATGCCCCAAAAATGTGCTTCGGAATGTCCATAATCGTAATTTTAATATATCTCAAAATTCATGCGTGATATCAAAAATCTGAGTTCATATTCTAAATCAGGGGGCAAAATTGACTGGTAAATAGGTATAACCTAGATTTTAGAAGACCCGTAGTGAATAATAATTTTCCCTAATTTATGATTTCTAGAGAGCATCTGCGCCCCTAGCACATCATCCAATTTGTCCATCGCGTTTGGTCCGCTTCGCGGACCAGATGTGCCCAAGGGCATTAGGGTCATAGCCCCATGCCCACTTAAATGTGAAATTACCCATACTTAGCCATTTTTCAACTCTATATCACTTAAAACCCTCACAAAAATCTCTCCAAGACTTAACCAAATATCTCATACCAAATTCAAGGATTTCAAGCTTAACTTTGGAGATATGTAAGTTTCATCCGTTGAGTCCTTTCACCCATGGAGCCCAATCTTCCTTTTTATGAAAATTGCATGATTTCAAGTTGTATTACTTATGAGTATCTTTTATTATGAAATATGAGCATGAATTATATTGGGTTTTATCAAAGTATTGTTGATTATATATGAGTATCTATTTTAAACATACACTATGAGTTGATCTTTGTATAGTGAGACTGCATTTTTTGGGCAATGAAACTATGATCTATTATGAGTTTTGATGATGGATTTCAAGGTACCCTACACGAGGGTTTTATTACATGTTGGTAGGTGGATTTGCATTAAGTTTTCTCATCTTATTTCACACTTGAATTGCGTGATTTTGAACAAGTATCATGAACCCACCATGTATTTGATAAAATGTCAAGTCAAGAATTCTCAAGTTATTGATGATCTATTTCATGATTTACAAGTCAAGTGACTATATGATGATTAAGGGCTTTCAAGTGTGTATGAATTTAAGAAAATTATCTATGACTCTACAAGTTACAAGCTAAGCCCCATTTCAAGGTTTTTACCTCTAGTTAGCCATACATGTTAAAGCAAGGATTCATGTATGATTATGATCTACTCTCATGTTTCAAGTTAGACTCAGAACTAGAGGTCAAGCATGTTTCAAGAGCTACTCATGTCATGTTTCCATGTTTCTTACAAGTTGTATAAGTTATGATTATTTCAAGTATTCCGTGGGATATGTCTTAGCACGATTGAGGCTTAAGATAGGGGCTTGTCTCAAGGGATCCTTATATAAAGTCTTTTGTCTCTAAACTATGAGCCACCATAGGATTATGATTATTACCCTTGCTATACTAGTGGATCCATCTAGTCATGTTATCATGTTTGGTTTGCCTTGGCAAGTAGACCACACCTGGACGCTACAAAGCTCTACTCCATTGAGGGAAAAGGATTAAAAGGGTGAAGCTTTAGAAGCTCAAACGAGGCCCATAACAAGATCTCAAACCAACAAGTTTAATGAAAAGCTCAGTGGGCTTCAATTGCAGATCCAAAGGTGTCTTGTTGGGGAAGAAGAGCTAAAGCCCAAGAAGGATGAATTGTCCAAATGCTACAATTATTTGGTGGCCCAAATTCAAGTCCAAGATGAAGAATTTTAGGGTTAAATTTCTTGCAAATAAGGCCAAGAAGAGTCCAAGAATCAGCCATAACAAAGGTTGCTTTATTCCCAAGTTTGCAGAGAAGACCAGTCAAACTTTCCAAATTTGTCAAGATTCTTTTCCTAGTTGGGTTTTACCTTATTTACTTATTTATATATAGGTTATTAATGTTTTTCCTTGTTCTATTTAAGGTATCCTAGTACCATTTAATGCTTTCCTAGAACTACTAGGTCTAAACCTAATTAAGGTAACTTTATTTCCTTTCTAGAGTAGGATTTACCTTATAATTTTCTTTCTAGGTTTTGGATATTCCTTGGGCCTAACCTAAGGAGTCTTGGATGTCCAAGGACCATATAACATATATAGGAGTCTTTTTTCTTTCATTAAAGACAATTAGATTGATACTAATAATATTTGAGAGAGTTCTGTTGAACCTTTGTGACTTGTTCTTTGAGAATTTATTTTTAAACCTTTACTAGTTCATAGTTTGAGGTATAAAGTAATTTCTTCTTGTGATATCTTTGATTTATTTTTGGAATTCTTTAAAAGGTGATTAGTTTACATACTAATTATTGTCTTTAATTACTCATAAAGCGGTCAAGATCCGAATCTAATATTTTGATTCATTTTCTCAAGTAAAGGCGTTAGATTTCTTCCATAAATCTTTATATTGTTATTTGGATCTTGTCAAGGTCTTAGAATATCAATTTATTGGAAATTTTTGGATCTTTCCTTTGAATTTCCCATATCTTTAATTAGTTTTTATCTTTCTTTTTTTGTTGTTGCTTCCGCATTCTAGTATTCGGTCCATCTTAGTATTGTTTCTGACCTTGATCCTATCAGGAGTCATGCTCATCCACCTTATCGAGGGAGTGCCATGCCTTGGGTTCCAAGTTGTAGCTACTTGGTCTATGTCGGTTGAGGTTACTTTCGACAAATGTATGCTATATATATTGTGCAAGATGAATAGCATACAAGCATGTTTTACTATAAGTATAGATCATACATGCCATATTGAGATTATGTATCTATTGCTTATGATTATGCATCTTGACTATATTGGCTTATGTCTAATTGTATTGCATCCCGCATACTTAGTATATTCAAATGTACTAACACATACTCTTTGCCTACATGATATTACTATGTAGGGACCAGAGCACCTTTTGATCATCCTCCATGTGGCTAGTTGATACTTCAGAGATAAGCTTTAATGAGTCCTCAAGTCCAAAGACACTATCTACATTACTCTTGCTATTTTGAAACTTCTTCATGTTGAACACCTGTTAATATGAAGGTGAGCCCAGAGAGTGTCTTGGCCCCCACTCCATTCCATGTTAGAGGTGTTGGATATTATGATGTACTTTTACTGAGCTTGACCCTTTATGCTTTTATGAACATCAAGATTTCCCTTAGTCCCGCTTCCCTTTTTATTATATCTCTTGTTGTTGTTTACTTTACGTCCACAACGAAGGATGTATGATTAATATGCTAAGAGGCTTGTTTGGATCCCTTCGGGTTTTCATTCTCCGTGTCATATCTAGGCCCTAGGATTGGGTCATGACAATTGAATTAGATATGGTGGATTTTGATATTATTCTTGGAATGGATTGGTTACATACATGTCATGCTTCTATTGATTGTAGAACCCCTAAGGTTAAATTTCAATTCCCTAATGAGCCCATCCTTGAGTGGGGAAGTCGTAATATGGTGGTCAAGGGTAGATTCATTTCTTGTCTTAAACCCAAAAGTTAATTTCTAAGGGTTGCATTTACCTTCTTGTGAGGGTTAGGGATGTTAAGTCTAAAGTCCTTCCTGTGAGTCGGTTCTGGTGGTCAATGAGTTTCTTGATGTCTATCTCGATGAGCTTCTCGATGTTCCTCCCGAAATGGAAATAGACTTTCATATAGACCTCCTTCCTGATACATAACCTATTTTCATTCCCTCTTGCTGTATGGTCCTGGCAGAATTGAAGGAGTTGAAGGATTAATTGAGGGATTTGTTGGAGAGGGGTTTCATAAGGCCTAGCAAGTCACCTTGGGGTGCTTCAATGTTGATTGTAAAGAAAAAGGATGGTTCTCTTAGAATGTGCATTGATTACTGGCAACTTAATAGGGTTGCCATAAAGAACAAGTACCTTTTACCAAGGATTAATTACCTTTTTAATCAACTACAAGGGGCTAGTCACTTTTTTAAGATTGATCTTTAGTCCAGATACCACCAAGTGAAGGTAAGGGAGTATGATATTCCTAACTGCCAATTTTGTGTACATAACGGGCTTTTCGGACTAGGTATGGGCATTTTGAATTTGTGGTTATGCCTTTCGGGTTGACTAATGCACTAGCTACATTTATGGATCTCATGAATAGGGTCTTTAAACCCTACCTTGATATGTTTGTGGTGGTCTTTATTGATGATATATTGATTTATTCTCGGATTAAGGAAGAGCATGTGGATCACTTGAGGGTGGTGTTGCAAATCTTGAGGGATGAGAGGTTGTTTGCTAAATATAAAAAGTGTGAATTTTGGTTGAAAGAGGTTACTTTTCTAGGGCATGTGGTGTCGGGTGATGATATTAAGGTGGATCCTAATAAGGCAGAGGTGTAAGAAATTGGCCTACACCCTTGACTCCATCAGATGTTAGGAGTTTCTTGGGTTTGTCGAGTTACTACCGGAGGTTTGTGAATTGGTTCTCTTCTACTGCTTCCCCTATGACAAAGTTGACCCAAAAGAAGGAAAAATTCATGTGGACTGATGAATGTGAAAAGAGTTTTCAAACTTTGAAAGATAAGCTTGTCTCTACTCCTAGATTAGCTCTACAAGAAGGGTTTGTGGTTTATTGTGATGCCTCAAGAATTGGTTTGGGGTTGATGCAAAATGGCTAGGTCATAGCATATGCCTCCAGGACACTTAGGGTGCATGAGCGAAATTATCCCACCCATGATCTTGAATTGCCGGCCATGGTGTTTGCTTTGAAAATTTGGTGTCACTATTTGTATGGAGTTCATGTTGATTTGTTTACCAACCACAAGAGTCTCCAATATGTGTTCACACAAAAAGATCTTAACATGAGACAAAGAAGGTGGTTAGAGCTATTTAAAGATTATGATATGAGTTGCATTATCGTCTTGGCAAAGCTAATATTGTGGCCGATGCTCTAAGTAGAGTTTCCATTGATAGCCTAGCTCATATTGATGATGGTGGCAAGGAGGTGGCTAGAGAAGTTCACCGGTTGGCTAGGTTGGGGGTTAGGTTGGATGGAGTTGAAATTGGTGGTGTAGTGGTTGTTGATGGGTCCAAATCTTATTTGATTGAAGAAGTCAATTCAAAACAAGATCTTAACCCCACCTTGCTAGAGTTGAAGGCCTTTGTGTATGATGGTAAAGTGGAGGATTTCTCCCAAGGGGGGAGATGGTTCTCTTACGTACCAAGGTAGGTTGTGTGTGCCTAATATTGATGACTTAAAGGGAGTTGATTTTGAAGGAGGCTCATGATTCATCCTATTCTATTCACCCCAATTCCACAAAGATTTATAGAGACTTGAGGGAGGTGTATTGGTAGGGTAGTATGAAGAGGGATATCACCAAGTTCATATCCGGATGTCACTATTGCCAACAAGTGAAGGTCGTACATCAAAGACCGGGTGGCCTAGCCCAAGACATAGAAATTCCTACTTGAAAGTGGGAAGAGATCAACATGGATTTTGTGGCTAGGTTGCATAGGACCAGGAGACACTTTGACTCTATTTGGGTTGTGGTGGATAGAATGACAAAGTCGACTTACTTTCTACCGGTCAAAACCACTTATGGTGCCAAAGATTATGCCAAGTTATATATTCATGAGTTGATTAGATTGCATGGGGTGCCCTTGTCTATCATTTCGGATCGTGGTGCTCAATTCACTTCTCACTTTTGGAGGTCCTTCCAAAGAGGTCTTGGTACCAAAGTCAAAGTAAGTACAACTTTTCATCTTCAAACGGATGACCAAGCCGAAAGGACTATCCAAACTCTTGAGGATATGCCTAGGGCTTGTGTTTTGGAGTTTAAGGGTAGTTGGGATGAACATCTTCTACTTATTGAGTTTGCTCACAATAATAGCTACCACTCAAGCTTGGAATGGCGTCCCTTTGAAGCTTTATATGGTAGGCATTGTAGATCCTCGATTCGGTGGTTTGATATGGGGGAGATCTCTTTGTTAGGCCTAAATTTGGTTATGGAAGCCTTAGAGAAGGTGAGGTTGAGAAGGGAGAGGTTGAAGATAGCCCAGAGTTGACAAGAGTCTTACTCCGATGTGAGAAGAAGAGATCTTGAGTTTAATGTTAGTGATTAGGTTTACTTGAAAGTCTCACCCGTGAAGGGTGTGGTCCAGTTTGGCAAGAAACGGAAATTGAGCCCAAGGTTTATAGGTCCTTATAGAGTTTTGAGGAGACTTACCAAGGTTGCGTATGAGTTGGAGTTATCTATGAAGATGAATATGGTTTATCCGGTCTTCCATGTGTCCATGTTGAGGAAGTATGTAGGTGACCCAAGTGCTATAGTGCCCTAAGAGATTGTGGGTGTTGTGGAAGATAATTTGACCTATGTGGAGGTCCCGGTGGAGATTTTGGACAGACAAGTAAAGAAGTTGAGAAACAAAGATGTAGCTTCCATCAAGGTCCTTTGGAGGAATCAACAAGTTAAATGTTCCACATGGGAAGCCAAGGTAGACATGAAAAAATGATACTCACATCTCTTCCACTCTACTCAAGTCGAAGGTAATATCCTAAGTCCCCTGTATGATTTCAGGTCCTAAGTTTTAGTCCTCATGTTATTTTGCATGCATTCATGTTTATGTTAACAAGTTTATGGTGATTTTTGACATTCAGGTTGAGGTTTTTTGAAAATGATGTTTAAGTACATTTGTTGCATTCATATCGGGATGAAATCTTTACAATTAATTATCTTATGCATGTTTCTTTGACATTTGGGGACAAATAATCCCAAGGGGGAGATACTGAAACACCCCTCATGTGCTTTAAAATGCCTCGTAATCGTAATTTTTATATATTCTAAAATTCGTGCGTGATTTCAAAAATCCAGCTTCATATTCTTGATCAGGGGGAAATATTGAGTGGGAAATGGGTATAACATAGATTTTAGGGGACCCGTAGCAAAAAATAATTTTTGCTAATTTTTATCTATTGTCGATGCACCTGAGGCGCGAACTAGTGTATTTTGTGATTTACGTCTAGTCTGCATCACGCCTGGTGGCGCAGACCAGTGTTACATTTTCCTTGGTTTTCTTATCTTGCCTAAGGGTATTGGAGCCATCGCCCCATGCCCACTTAAATGTGAAATCTCCCATACTTAGCCATTTTTTAAAACTATAGCTCACAAAACCCTCTCTAAAACCTCTCTAAGACTATCAATTTCTCATTCAAATCTAAGGATTTCAAGCTCAATTTTGGAACTCAAGGACTCATTTCAAGCTCTAAGTCTACTTCAA
>JAABOM020073875.1:0-35255 GCA_011800125.2 Solanum clarkiae | reverse complement strand
TTATGATTATGCATTTTTACTATATTGGCTTATGTCTTGTTGCATTGCATCTCACATACTTAGTACATTCAAACGTACTAATGCATACTCTATGCCTACATGTTATTACCATGTGGGGACCAGAGCATCTTTTCATCATCTTTCATGCTTCTAGTTGATACTTCGGAGATAAGCTTTGGTGATTCCTCAAGTTCGAGTACACTATCTACATTACTGTTGCTATTTTGAGACTTCTTTATGTTGAACAATTGTTATTATGAGGGTGAGCCCGGAGAGGGTCTTGGCCCCTGCTCTATTTTGTGTTAGAGGTGTTGTTGGATATCATGACATATTTATGCTGTGAGCTTGACTCATTATTCTTTTTTGAATATCAAGATTTCCCTTAGTCTCGCTTCCCTTTTATTTATATCTCGTGTTGTTGTTTATTTCGCTTCTACGACTAAGGATGCGCGATTGATATGCGAAGAGACTTGTTTGGGGTCTCTTTGAGTTCCTATTCGGTGTGTCATGTCTACGGCCTAGGCTTGGGTCGTGAAAAACTTGGTATCAGAGAACTAGGTTGTTAATGGTCTTCGAAATCCAACACACCACGTCAATTAGAGTCTTATTCATGATTGTAAAGCGCGCCATAACTATGAAAGGGAGGCTATGAGGTGTTTTAGGAATTGTTTCACTTCTTCTTGGTCTATAACGTGCTTTAGAAGTAAGTGTAAGGCTTTTTGAAAAACGAATGCTCTTTGCTCTTCTAGATCATGCCGATTCAAAGAAGGAGACTAAGGAGAGCCCGTACACCGGAGGAGCAACCGGCCCCTCCCGCTCCTCAAGCTCCTCAAGGTAGAGGGGTAGTCCAAGATGAGTTCCGAGATGCTATTACAATGTTGGCTCATTCTATGACCAACCAAATTAACTAAGGGGCCCAATCCCCTCATGCTCACACTCGGACTTCTAGGATGAGGGATTTCACAAGAATGAACCCACCTTAGTTCCATTGTCAAACACGGATAAGGATCCCCAAGAGTTCATAGACGAGGGGTACAAGGTGCTATCTATCATGGGGGCCAATTTGGAGGAAAAGGCGGAGTTGGCAGCCTACCAACTCAAAGGGGTGGCACAAATTTGGTTTACACAATGGAAGTTGGAGAAAGGGAACGATAATGCTATCCTTTGGGAAGAATTCAAAGCCGCATTCTGCAACATGCTCTTTCCTATTGAGATAAGGGAGGATAAGATTATGGAGTTGAAGAACCTTATGCAAGGTTCCATGAGTGTGAGTAAGTATTCCCTCAAGTTCAACAAGCTATTCAAGTATGCTACACAATTGTTTGCCAAACCTAGATCTAGGATGAACAAATATGTGTCGGGAGTGTTCGACTTGGTTAACGAAGAGTATCATACCGCCATGCTAGTGAGTGATTTTGATTTACCCGTCTCCTGGCATATGCTGAGCAATCAGAGGGGGATAATCTTAGAAAAAGAAGAAGTGGTGAGTCCAAGAGGGCTCGTTTTGAAGGTGGTTTCCAAGGTTCCAAGGGTTGCTAGTTTTCTCATGGCCACAAGTTCCAAGGACAAGGGCCTTCCAATCTAATAATAAGAGATTTTCTAATGATAATCCAACATTCCAAGGCGTAATAGTGGGATGACCCGCCCTATGTGCCAAAAGTGTTGAAGGAACCATAGCGGTCAGTGTTTGAAGAATTCCAATGCTTGTTTTGATTGTGGTGAAGTGGGTCACAAGGTTATTTACTGTTCTCATGCTCAAAACAAAGATAGAGATGGTCGTCCATAGGGCCAAGGTGCAAATGCGGGTCCAAGGGATAAGGGGGCCAATAAGGGGGTGCTCTAAGGCAAAATAGATTTTATGCTCTTCAAGGAAGACAAGAGGTGGATCAAGTGTCTGATGTCATCACCAATATGTTAAAGGCTTTTGATTTTGATGTGTATGCATTGATAGAGCCGGGTGCCACTCTTACTTTTATTACTCTTTTTGTTTCAAAAAAGATTCATGTTAGTCCCGAATTGTTGTGTGAACCTTATGAAGTGTCAACCTCCTTTGGCGAGTTCATTGGTTCTAAAAGAGTCTATAGAACTTGTCCCTTGTGATTTTATTGAATTTGATATGGTGGATTTTGAAGTCATTCTTAGGATGGATTGGTTGCATGCATATTATGCTTCTATCGATAAGAACCCGTAGGGTTAAATTTCAATTCCTTAATGAACCTGTCCTTGAGTGGGAAAGTCATGATGTGGTGGTCAAGGGTAGATTCATTTCTTGTCTTAAATTCATAAAGTTTATTTCTAAGGGTTGCCTTTGTCATCTTGTGAGGGTTAGGAATGCTGAGTCCAAAGTCCTTTCTATTGAGTCAGTTCCGGTGGTTAATGAGTTTCTTGATGTATTTCCCGATAAGCTTCTCAGTGTTCCTCCCAAAAGGGAAATAGACTTTGGTATAGAACTCCTTCCCGATACTCAACCCATTTCCCTTCCCCTTACCGTATAGACTTTGTGAAATCGAAGGATTTAAAGCATCAATGGAGGAATTTGTTGGTGAAGCGTTTCATAAGGCCTAGTAAGTCAACTTGTGGTGCACCAGTGTTATTTGTGAAGAAAAAAGATAGTTCCCTTAGAATGTGCATTGATTATCAGCAACTTAATAGAGTCACCATATAGAACAAGTACCCTCTACCAAGGATTGATGACCTTTTTTTTATCAATTTCATGGGGCTAGTCAATTTTTCAAGATTGATCTTCGTTCCAAGTATCATCAAGTGAAAGTGAGGGAGTTTGATGTTCCAAAGATGGCTTTTCGATCTAGGTATGGGCACTTTGAGTTTGTGGTTATGTCCTTTGGCTTTGCTAATACATCGACTATATTTATGGATCTCATAAGTAGGGTCTTTAAACCCTACTTTGACTTGTTTGTTGTCATCTTTATTAATGATATCTTGATTTATTCCCATAGTGAGGAGGAGTACGTGAATCACTTGAGGAAGGTGTTGCAAATCTTGAAGGAGGAGAAGTTGTATGCAAAATACGAAAAATATGAGCTTTGGTTGAAAAAGGTTGCTTTTCTAGGGCATGTGGTATCAGGTGATGGATTAAGGTGGATCCTAAGAAGATGGAGGTGATAAGGAATTGGCCTAGACCTTTGATACTAATGGATATTAGGAGTTTCTTGGGTTTGGCAGGTTATCACAGGAGGTTCGTAAATGGCTTTTCTTTTATTGCTCCCCTATGTTGAAGTTGACCCAAATGAAGATAAAATTTGTGTGGGCCAATGAATGTGAAAAGAGTTTCCAAACTTTGAAGGATAAGTTTCTCTTCGCTCCTATTTCGGCTCTACCAGAAGGGTTGGAAGGGTTTGCCGATATTGTGATGCCTCAAGAATTGGTTTGAGGTGTGTTTTGATTCAAATTGATAAAGTGATATCATATGCCTCTAGGCAACTTATGTTGCATGAGAAAAATTATCCCACCCATGAACTTGGATCAGCGGTCATGGTATTTGCTTTGAAAATTTGGCATCACTACTTGTATGGGGTTCATGTTGATATGTTTATCGACCACAAGATTCTCCAATATGTGTTCACCAAAAAAGATCTTAACTTGGACAAAGAAGGGGGTTACAGCTCCTTAAAGACTATGATAGGAGTGTGCATTATCACCCTGGCAATGCTAGTGTCGTGGCCGATGCCCTAAGTAGAGTGTCCATGGATAGTCTAGCTCATGTTGATGATGGTGGCAAGGAGGTGGTTAGAGAGGTTCACCGGTTAGATAGATTGGGGGTTAGGTTGGATGAAGTTGATAATAGTGATGTAGTGGTTGTTGATGGTTCTAAATCTTCCTTGATTGAGGAGGTAAAGGCAAAACAAGATCTTGACCCCGCCTTGCTAAAGTTGAAGCCTTGGTGAGAGATGGTAAAGTGGACGTTTTCTCCCAAGGGGGAAAAGGTGCCCTTAGGTACCAAGGTAGATTGTGTATGCCAAATGTTGATGACTTAAGGGAGTTCATCTTGAAGGAGGCCCATAATCCATCCTACTCTATTCACCCAGTTCTACAAATATGTATAGAGACTTGAAGGAGGTGTATTTATCACGACCCAAGCCTTGGGACTAGACCTGACCGGCGAATGGGGAATCTAAAGGTATCCCAAACAAGTCTCATAGCATATCATTACACATCCTATGTCATGGAAGCATTTAGAATGACAATAAGAGATAAATGTAAACAAGGGGAAATTGGAACTAAGAATAAACTTCCATATTATAAACATCAAGAGTCAATAGAGTCAAGCTTATAGCATAGATACATAAAATGCCCAACAACATCTCTACTACATAGATAAGAGCGGGCACCAAGAAAAAGTAATCAGGCTCACCCTCATAGTAAATTACAGGTCAAGAGAGAAAGTCTTAATACATAGCAATAGATCATATGTAACGTCCCCGGAATGGAGGACTCACCTACAAGCTTAATAGAAGTCGAACTAGCCACGTAGAGGAGGATGATCAAGTGGCACATCGGTTCCTATATGGTGACATCATGTAGGCATAGAGTATGCTTGAGTACATTTGAATGTACTAAGTATGTAGGATGCAATGCAACAAGAGATGGGCAACATAGTCAAAATGCATAATCATAAGCAATGAATAGCATACTAACAATATGACATGTATGAATGATACTTGAATTAAAACCATGCTTATATAGATCATAATATGAGTGTAAGGAGTGACCATTATAGTGCAAGCTAAAGCCTACCACCCCCTAGGATAGGCATATGAGGTATGAATCCCTTCATGACGTTGATGAAGTACAAACCCCCCACCAAGGTTGATGGAGTACAAACCCCCCACCGAGGTTGATAGAGTACAAACCCCCCATCAAGGTTGATGGGTAATGACCCCCAACAAGGTTACTCGAGCCTACACCCCTGAGATAGGTGACCAAGTTATCAACCTATTGATAGGTTAACCGGGCTTACAACCCCCTGAGCTAGGCTAGGTCATCGCCAATACTATGTAGAGATAATATCATATATATACACTACTTTCATCATCATACATATACATGTCTTTTCATCATTATCCAATTATCATTTCATCATCATATAGTCATTAAACTCATAAGACATACATTGGACGTTCAATTCCTCAAATCCATAACCAGACATTTTATCAAACACTTAGAGGGTGTGCAATTCTAGTGTAAAACCATGCAATTCAAGAGTGAAATCATGCTAGAAAAATCAGTGTAAAGTCATCATTAGATACTAGTAATACCCTCAAACAATATACATCAAGACCCTTTATCAATCCACACCATAGAGCATTGATTCATAGCTCCAAACATAGAAAAACAGTCACAATTTCTTAAATCCAACATAGTGTGTAGTGATTTTCATAATAAATAATACCCTTGAGTAAATGAACTTTAATCATGCAATTTCTTTAAAAAAGGAATCTTGGGCATCATAGGTGAAAAGAACCCATGAAAGAAACCCACATACCTTGGCTTTGGAGATGAATTTGATGAATATTGGAGATGGAGACTTGAAGCTTGAGAGGAAATTCTTAGGTCTAGAGAGGGTTTCGAGACTTGAGTTTAGGAGTAAAATATTTGGCTAAGTGTTTGAATGAGTATTAGGGAATGTTTAGAATGATATGAGGGTGAAAAATGGTTAAGTATGGGTATTTTTACGTTTGGGAACTCTTAGGCCCAAGACTTCAAAGTCTTGGACCGCAAGAAAAATAACTAAACAGAGAAATATACATGTCCATGTTGTAGACATGACGCGAAAATTGATTTCCTTCATCTGCGTGCCCTTGGCGTATCGCGCCAGGGGAGCGAAAAGCTCTTTGGGAATCATGACTTGGAAAATCGAAATTACTAATCGTTTGCTCTAAGTTCAGGGTTAGGCTCTTTGCCCCCTAATTTTGACCCCATGAACAAGAATATCAAGTTGGATTGTTGATATCATGCACGGATTTTTAGATACATAGAAATTACAATTGCGGGCACTTTTGAGGCACATTACGGGCACTTTTTGGGATCGTTTTAATATCTCCCCCTTGGGAACATTCGTCCCAAAATGTGAAAGAGACATCTACGAGATGCATAAACATGACCATTTTAGCCCACATAGAGATACAACAATGCACTTAAATATCATTTCAAGAACTTCATCATAAGCATAAAATCATCATGAACTTGTCAATTTAAACATGAACATATGCAATGACACGGGGCTGAACTTAAGACTTAAGATCAAATGAAGGACTTCGATCAATACCATAGGCTTGACTGGAGTGGAAAAGGTAAATATCTACTTTTGCATGTCCACTTCAGCCTCCCAAGTGGCACTCTCAACTTGTTGATTCCTCCAAAGGACCTTAATGGAAGTCACCTCCTTGTTTCTCAACCTCTTTACTGACTATCCAAAATCTTAACCGGAACCTCTTCATATGTCAAATTATCCTCAACAACACCCACAATATCAAGAGGCACAATGGCATTTGGATCACTCACACATTTCCTCAACATGGACACATGGAACATCGGATGAACCAATTCCATCTCACTAGGCAACCTCAACTCATAAGCTACCTTGCCCACCCTCCCACGACTATATATAAGGACCAATATATCTTGGCCTCAACTTGCCCTTCTTACTAAAATGGACCACACCCTTCATGGGTGAAACCTTTAGGTAGACCCAATCACCAGCTTTGAATTCGACGAATTTGGGCTGTCTTCGACCTTTCCCTATTCATCCTAACCTTCTCAAGAGCCTCCCTAACAAGATCTGGTCCCAACAAAGATATCGCACCAACCTCAACAATCCAACCAGTAATCTATAATGTCTCTAATAGAAAGCCTCAAAAGGAGTCATACCAATGCTAGAATGATAGCTATTATTGTAGGCAAACTCAATCAACGGAAGATGATCATCCCAACTGTCTTTAAGCTCAAACACACATCCTCTAAGCGTATCCTCAAGGGTTTAGATGGTTCTCTCGGATTAGCCATCCGTTCGAGGGTGGAAGGCCCTAGAAAGCTTATCTAGTACCAAGACCCCTTTGAAAGGACCTCTAAAAGTGTGAAGTGAATTGTGTCACACGATCTGATATGATGGAAAAAGGAACCTCATACAACCTTACCAAGTCATGAATGTACAACCTTGCATAATCTTCAACACCAAATATGGTCTTAACTGGTAGAAATAGGACGATTTTGTCATTCTATCAACCACAACTGGAAGAAAGTGGGCCGATTTTGTAATTCTATCAACCACAACCTAAATAGAATCAAAACCCTTCCTAGTCTTGGGCAACCCAACCACAAAATCCATATTTTTCTCTCCACTTCAAAGTAGTAACCTCAATGTTTTGGGTTGGGCCACCCAGCCTTTGATGTTTGACTTTGACTTGTTGACAAGTATGACAATAGGACAGGAATTTGGCAATGTCCTTCTTCATGCCCCCCCACCAATACACATCCCTCAAATAAGAAGAGCTATGGTCCTCGTCAAGGCTCCTTTCTATCAAACCATCAACACACGGTACATACAAATTACCTTGGTACCTAAGGGAACAGTTTCACCCTAAGGAGAAAACCTCCACCTTGCCCTCTTTCACCAAGGTCTTCAATTCTAACAAGGATGGACCAAGATCTTGTTTTGCCATCACGTCATCAACCAAAGAAGACTTAGAGCCATCAACAAGAACCACACCACTATTACCATCCTCTTCCAACCTAACTCCCAATCTAGCCAACCGATGCACCTTCCTAGCCATTTCCTTATCACCACAGTCAACATGTGCTAGGCTACCTATAGACACCCTACTCAAGGCTTCCGCCACCATATTTGCCTTACCAAGATGATAATTCACACTCATATCATAGTCCTTAAAAAGTCCTAACTATCTCCTTTGCCTCAAGTTGAGATCCTTTTTAGTGAAGACATATTGGAGTCTCTTATGATCGGTGAACACATCAACATGCACCCCATACAAGTAGTGACACCAAATCTTTAATGGAAACACAATGGCCGCTAACTATAGATCATGGGTAGGGTAGTTCCGTTCATGTATCTTGAGTTGTCTAGAAGCATAAGCTATGAATTTACCATTTTGCATCAACACACAACTAAAACCAACCTGGGAAGCATCACAATACACCACAAATCCCTCAAAAACATCCAGTAGTGACAATATAGGAGTGGACACAAGCTTGTGGTTAAATGTTTGGAAATTCCTTTTACATTCATCATGCCACAAAAACTTGGCATTCTTTTGAGTCAATTTTGTCATAGGGGAAGCAATAGAAGAGAACCCATTCACACACCTCTGATAATAGCCCGCTAAACCAAAGAAACTCCTAATGTCCGACGCGGTCAATGGTCTAGGTCGATTTCTAATCACATCAGTATTCTTTGGATCCACCTTAATACCATCCCCTGACATAACATGTCCTAGGAAGGAAACCTCCCTCAACCAAAATTCACACTTTTCAAATTTAGCATACAATTTCTCTTCCCTCAATCTTTGTAACACAACTCTCAAATGAGCCCTATGCTCCTATTCACCATGAGAATAGATCAAAATGTCATCATTGAAGACCACAACAAAGGAATCAAGGTAGGGTTTAATGACCCTATTAATTAGGTCCATAAAGATGGTCGGTGCATTGGTCAACCCAAAAGATATCACCACAAATTCGTAATGCCCATAACTAGTCGGGAAGGATGTCTTGGAAATATCACACTCCCTTACCTTTAATTGACGATAGCAGGTCCGAAGGTCAATCTTAGAGAAATGGCTAGCCCGTTGAAATTGATCAAACAAATCATCAATCCTTGGAAGAGGGTACCTATTCTTTATAGTGACCCTACTGCATTGCTGGTAGTCAATACACATCCTAAGGGACCTATCCTTCTTTTTCATAAACAATACTAGAGCACCCCAAGGTGATTGGCTAGGTTTAATGAATCCCTTCTGCAACAAGTCCCTCAATTGTTCCTTCTACTTCTTCAACTCCGTGGGGGCCAAATGATAAGGGAGAATGGAAATGGGTTGAGTATCGGGGAGGAGGTCTTTGCCAAATTCTATTTCCCTTTCAGGAGGAACACCAAGAAGGTCATTTGGAAAGATATCAAGAAACTCATTTAAAACTTGAACCGACTCTATGGGAAGGACTTTAGACTCCGCATCCCTAAACCTTACAAAATGGTAAAGACACCCCTTAGAGATCAACTTACGGGCTTTAATGCAAGATATGAATCTACCCTTGGCCACCACATCTTGACTTTCCCACTCAAGGACAGGTTCATTTGAAAATTGGAATTTGACCCTACAGGCTTTGCAATCAATAGAAGCATAGTAGGCATGCAACTAATCCATCCTAAGAATGACATCAAAATCAACCATATCTAACTCAATAAGATCACAAGGCAATACTTTATGCAAAATGCGAATAACACAACCTTTATAAATTTTTCTAGCAATAATAGATGCACCAATAGGAGTAGACACTTCATATGACTCATGCAACAACTCAGGGTAAACATGAAACTTTTGGGCAACAATGGGGGCAACAAAAGAAAGAGTGCCACCAGGATCAATCAATGCATACACATCAAAGTCAAAGATTTTGAACATAGCGGTAAAAATGTTGGGGACTTCATCAACCACTTACCTCAATGTAAAGCATAGAATCAGGTATGCCTTGGGGAACCATATTGTCGGCCACCTCTCCCCAATGGGACTGCATTAGCACCTTGTTGACGAATTTCCTTGCCCTTGTTGGGGTTTCGAGGGCAATCTATCACCTTATGCCCCATCTCTCCACAACCATAACAAGAACTGGTATTCCTCAAACATAGGCCACCATGACCATTACCACACTTTGGACACACATCAATAAGAGTCACAGCCCTTATACCTTAGGCCCTTGGAAGATCATTTGTAACTCTCTTATCAAATGCATGAGTAGGCCTTTGGCCTTGATGGAACTGGCCACTCCTTTGGAACTTACCCTCAAAACGGGCCCTCTTGGCCTCATGCCCCCTTCTCTTCCTCAATTCCTTCTCTTTCATTTGTTCGGCATAGGTTATCAAATGTGACAAGTCTATGTCACCAATCTACATGGTGGAGTGGCATTCTTCACTAACCAAGTCAGAGACACCTATAACAAATTTGTTCATTATCGATCTTGAGTTGACAATCAAGTGAGGAGAAAACTTTGAAAGTTGGGTAAACTTGAGGGCATACTCCCTCATACTCATGGACCCTTGTCTCAAATTCATAAATTCAACCAACTTAGCTTCCTTAAGTTCAAGGGGGAAGAACCGATTAAGGAAGGCCACCTTGAACAAGAACCACATATCCAACTCCCTTCTCTTTCTTATATTGGTTGTACCATGTTTGTTCTATCCCTTTGAGTTAGTATGCTGTGAACTCCGCCTTATCCTCTGGCGTCACACCCATGATAGACAAAATTTTATGGACCTCATCAATGAACTCTTGGGGGTCCTCACTAACCATTGACCCATGGAATTTCGAGGGATTCATTCTCATGAATTCTCTTACCCGAGAGACCGGTGTAGGAGCATGAGGGGCTTGTGCCCCTTGGCTGGCTTGATTAGCCACCACTTACGAAAGCAAGGTGAGAGCATCCGTAAGATCTCCATTAGCTGGTTGCTCCTCGGGTGTGTGGGCTCGTCTTTCGCTCGTATTAGGCATGATCTAGTATAACAAAGAACAATCTTTAGGGGGTAAACTTACTTCAAATCTATAGCACAACTTAGAACATGAAGAAGGGAAACATTTCCTAAAACATCTCATAGCCTCCTACTCATAGTTGTTGTGCTCAACACAACTATGAATAAGACTCTAATCAATGCGATGTTTGGACTACGAGGATCTAACAACCTAGTGCTTTGATACCACCTTTGTCACAACCCAAGCCTTGGGCCTAGACGTGACGGGAGAAATGGGAACTCGAAAGAACTCCAATCAAGCCTCATAGAATATTATTGTACATCCTTGGTCGAGGAAGCAATTAGAATGACAATAAGAGATAAACCTAAACAAAGGAAAATTGGGACTAAGGATAAACTCCCATATTATAAACATCAAGAGTCAATAGATTCAAGCTCATAGCATAGGTACATAACATGTCCAATAACACCTCTACTACATAGATAAGAGCGGGGCCCAAAACAAAGCAACCAGGCTCACCCTCATAGTCAATACATATGTCAAGAGAGAAAGTCTTTAAACATCGCAATAGATCATAAGTAACATCCACGCAATGGAGGACTCTCCAACAATCTTGATCGAAGTCGTACTAGCCATGTGGAGGAGGATGATAAAGCGGTACACCAGTTTTGAATGTACTAAGTATGTAGGATGCAACGCAATAAGGGAAAGGCAACATAATCAAAATACATAATCATAAGCAATGAATAGCATATTGATAATATGGCATGTATAAATGATGCTTGAAATAAAACCATGCGTATATAGATCATAATACAAGATTGATAGAAGTCGTACCAGCCACATGGATGATGATGTTCATGTTCCAATAAGAAAGCGGTCGCTGTCAGCAATTAACCTAACTAGAGGTTAGGGTCGAATCCACAGGGAATGCAGGGCTTGACTACAAGACTTCACTAGTAATCATTTCAAGGATTAATACCTACAATCTCTAAATAAAGGGGGGAGGTTTGTTATTAAAAAAAAATAAAATAAACACTAAACTATAACGCGAGGAAACACCCAACATTAGGGATAACTTGGGAATCATATTTCCCTTGGTTCGTTGACTCGATTTCCCTAGATAACATCACTACAATTGCAGATTCACATGAAGGACGGTAAGTTAGATTCTTCCAGCCCTCTTGTGAAGGTGAATATTAAATTTCACCATGGCACTTGGTCAGCCACCATGGCGTTCGAACAAACCATTACTTATTGCCCCAATCAACCTCCCTTGGTCAGGCTTGGTTGATTAGGCGAGAATACATCAATCGAATCCTGTCATCTATTTCTCTTTTCCTATTCATCACTACCTTGGTCGGGATCATGATAGTAGGCGGGGTTTGGTGTTGGTCACCACCAAATAACAATCAATATAAAGAGAATTAGATAATACATGCAAAATCCTAATCATAGAAATGCAATAAACCTAGGTCATACCAAGTCAATTACCCATGGTTCCAACAACCCCATGTTGTGGGTGTTAAGCTTCTCATAACTAAAGCAAAACCAACAAAAAAGCAAATATAAGGAATAGTTGAGAGTTTTAGCAAAAGCAATGACCTCAAGTGGCAAATTCAAAAGCTTGATAGATTGACAATGAGTACAAAGCAAGATTTGAAATCTCCGAAGTAGTTTTTCCAAGAGAAAATGATAAACTAAGCTAAAACCCTAAAAGATTCTTGATAGAATATTCAAAGGCAAATTCTATGTTCCAAAATCTGGAATCCTATAATAAAATCCTAACTAAAACTATTTGTAGTGTTTACAGATTAACCCTTAAAATTACACAGAAAAGACAGTTGGCAGCTGGTATGCCTCGCAGTTACAACTTGTAGGGTAGCCTACGAGGCGTAATCGAGGTCTCAAATCAGGTTCTTGGCATCTTAGACTCAACTGGTACGACCTACTGGTCTAGTTGTTTTGTTGGGCTACGACTCGTATGCTCCTCCTATAGTCTAGGCCTTCAGTTTTATGGTCCAACATTTTGGGTCTCTGATTCCTACTACTCGTACACCCATACGAGTCATAGTGAGACTTACGACTCATAGGATGGCTTCATAGGGGTGACCTTTACTTAGCAGATTTCTGATTTTTGGTCTTTGTTTCTTCCTATGACAAACCCTCCAACTCGTACCTTGGGCTATGACTCGTAGGTGAGTTCATATGTCCTATGGTTCAGCAAAATCTGTATCTTTTCTGAAAAATCATGCCAACCTAACTTTTCTACAATAACAACACAAAAACACATAGAAAGGGTAAAAAGTCACATTAGGAACTCATAAAATTCCTTGTTTTAGGTATCAAATGTGTTGTACTTTGAAAGCACATCAACACCCTGAACATAGAATTGTTGCTTGTACTCAAGTGATGACTCAATCTACGCAGACAATGAGAAATATATAGCAGTTATACCAATGTCATATCCATCATTCACTCTAATCCAGGGACCCAACTATCATTTTCAAAACCAGATTGTGAAGTTCTGAGCACAATAAAACATGGTGATGAACTTGGCAACTGCAAAAATAGGCTTTCTGGCTAGTGCACGCATCCCATGGCAATTTTGCTTTCAAAAGGAGCATTAACAATCTACAATCACTGGTGCAACCATATGCTAATCAAGTAGTGCAAATGCCCACACAGAAAAGAAGTCCCTCTTACTCACTCAAGAAGCATTTAGAATTTAGGGACTAAGGAAACATTCTCACTCTCACTAATGAAATTCATGCATATTGACTAACACCATAGGCTTACCTTTATACCCATCTTCTGACTTGGTGATAAAGTGGATTTGGATCACTTTAGGACTTATAGGCTAGTAACATAGGTTCAGGGGGCTTTGGTATGGCAGTTTAGGCAAGTAGTGACTAAAAGCTATCCTTGAACCATGTTTACCAACACTTTTTGCTTTTATAACCCAATCTTTTTCAATAAATCCACACTTATTCTCTTGTTTCAAACTTTTTCTCGAGTGCTTTCTTCCTATTTTTGGTTGTTCCTTATTTCTGAACTCAATTCTTGCTACTTTTTCTCAATTCAGAACTCTTTTCTTTTCTTTTTCTTCACTCGGCTCATGATTTTTCATTTCTTTCTTTATTTCCCAGCTAACCATCCATTTTCATTAGTTTACAAAAATAAGGGCCACTCTCAACTTAGGCTTTTAGCCTTAGGTGAAGTATACAATATCTATTCCTCAAACCAGGGCCACAACTTGTAGCCACAGTCAACTTAGGCTTTTAGCCTCAATTAAGGTTCATATGTCCAAAGATAGACCAGGGCCAACATCAAGGTATTTCATCAAACAAGGTTAAGCGAGCAAGTTGAAAAGAAAGAATGAGTACATGAGAATCTCAAAAATTTGGAACAAGGGATTCACTCACTCAAAGAAGAAAGGCCTAATATCCTTTTCATATCAACAACATCACCAAACCAATCTTCGAGTACTAAGGCAAGTTCTGAGTCTATACAAGATGTATGAATGCAGCAAAATAAGCTCACAACACACATGACCAAAAAAGAATAACGATAAGAAAACCTTGGTACTCAGACTTCACCTTAATCCATAAATTCCCACACCCCACCAAAATAGGATACTTTGTCTTCATAGTAAAGACAAGAACGAAAAACAAACATGATAACATAGAAACATATATATTTACATACATTAAAAACCAAAAACTATCATCCATAATATAAGTAAAAATAACATCCCACATAAAAATATTTAAACACATGCAAAATCCAACATAATAAAAAGATTGTCTAATAATAGAACAAAGTATCCATAATGAAAAATAAGAACTGGGGTCAAAACAAGTCAAACATCATGGTGCATCAAGCACCGGTCTTTGGCTGATCTGTGGGGTCCTGGGGCACTATCTTCTCCTCAGAAATACCTGAGCTAGCCTTTCCATGTGCGGTGTACTACTCCCGATCTCTCCGAATAGCCGCCAACAATAGTGACTCCTGCACCACTGCCATGGGTATGGGCTCCTCCTTCAGTCTCGGCCTTTTCTAAGTCGACTCTGGATTATCATCATGCTCAAAGGGCCTCTTCCCACGAACGTGGGGATGGTCGGCTAACCAATCAATTACCTCATCGCCCGTTGGTGCCACCTCTAGGACCGCAACAGGAGTTACCAACATCTACAATAACTCGACCTTAAACTTGGCCAACTCGTCAGTCAACGCACTCGTGTCAGCAGGCCTGGTGCCCTCAAGTCTTTGCTGGACTCTGGCCTCGAAAGAATCTACTCGGGCATCCACCACTCTAACGCTCTACCAAATTATGGGTGAATGCCTTCATCCTCTCCTCCGAGTCCCGTATGGTCTGGTCAATCCAAGGTCTGACCCGGGATGATAAAGCTTGAAGTGTGGACTCCGCCATAGCCACCCTGCATAATAATGCCTGAAAAGTAACAACAGAAGTAAGAGAATCAACTTGTAATGTAGATGTTGTTGGTGCAAGAGTACTGGAGGATGGTGCTGACTCAATCTCCACAGTTGGCGTAGGCTTTGTAGCAGCTTGAGTAGTGTCGGTAGCAACTGGAGGTAGACTCTAATTTAGAGGCTCTACTGGGAATGGCTCTCGAATAGGAGGGGCTGCTTGTAGTAAGGTCACCAGGTTGTCGACAACCTTTATCAGGCGTCCATGCTACTTGTAGCCTCTATGTTCTGGTCCCAGTGGTGGTAAATAGGAACACCCACTACACTACATAAATGATGAATCAAAATAGGAAATGGCAGTGAGGTGTTCGTCCGGGTGGCTACCTCATGGATCTGCTCCGAGATGATTCAGGCTAAGTCTATCTCGTAACCATCTAAGATGTTTGATAATAACATAGCCTGCTTCAAGGTGATCACATTATCCATGAAAGTGGGTCGGATACGCCAAAGGATAATGGACCACCAAAAGTTGGCCCGGAAAGAGAGCTGAGCCTTTACAATAGGATCTGCATGGATTGTAACCCATGTTAGCTCAAAGATCTCCTCACAAATCTACCTAGCAATCCATCGTGGAAGCTCTTCCCTGGCCTCGATATTCTTCCCTGTCATCGCTCTCCTCATCTTGTCAATGCATCCACCATATTTTGCGGTAGACCGAGGCACATTATAAGTGGGCCCAAACTAGACCCGTCTAATGGTCTCCTCTGAAATAGGCACGCTCCTACCCTGGACTGGCACAACCCATAACCTCAACTGCTCGATTAGCTTCTTGTTCCTTTGTAATCTCCGGTGGAGTGTAGCAAGATATGCCTCATAAAACTCATGGACTACGAAAGGGGCATACTTGCCCAGCTGCTATGTGGTCCATCATAGCCCTGTCTATCTAACTCTTCATCCAATCCTGGTACTTTATCCAACCTCGAGTCATTCAGTCTAGACTCTTCATGAAATTGCGGCACCGAATTGCCCTGTCCCTTGGGCTCTATTCCCTGGTCATATATCTCCTTCATACCTAGGATAAACCATTGATGGTCAATTGAGGGCTGTGACTGGACTTCATCCTATTAGGTCTGGAAGTTCTCTCAGATTCCAACTCTTGAGCCTGAGTGTGTGGGGGGTCATCTATGGTAGGTTGCTAACAGACCCGTCTCCATTACCCTGCTGTTCCTCCTCGTCAGAGTGGGAGGAGTTGCTGACTTCCATGGCAGTCTGCGCTGTAAGTGCTCGAACCTGAGGTCTATTAGCTTCAGGGTCTAATTTTACTTTGTGAACTTCTAGAGACCCCTCAGATCTCTCTGCCTTAGAATACTCGTCAATCAACCTCCATTGAAAAAATTGGATTGCTCATTTGTCCTTTAGAGGTATTGTATCTACAAATAGCCATACAACCACTTTGAGCATCCAGATGTTTGATCAAATGAGTCACATAACAAAGAACAAGAAACACAAACACTAAAACATAGAAACAAAATAATACAGAAGACAAACATTTCTGATGCAAATGCATGTCTGTAGCTACGAATACAAATTACGATTCATAGGGTGACCTACAAGTCGTACACTGGCATAGTAGTAATAAAATTCCTTATAAAAATAAAGTTTGAACTCAGATAGGAGGGGCAGTTATGACTCATAGGATGGCCTATGATTCATAATCTAAGATCGTACCTATTTTTATAAACATTTTTAAGAACTGAGATAATCCTACAAGATCCTCAATACGAGTCGTAGAAGGTACCATGAGTCATAGGTGGCTCTCATATGAGAAACATGAAGGAACCACGGGTGACTGGTGCATGCTAAAAGAGACCACAAAGACTCGTAAGGGAACCTACGAGTCATAGGCATGCCTCGTAGCTGAAACAGAAGCTACCAGTAATGCCTATCATTTCCCCACACAAAGCCCAAGCTAAGCACACAATTTAGAATACTTAACACATAAGAGCTATACAAAATATTTGGCATATAAGAAATCCCACAATGACATCAGAATGGTAAAACAACCATCATCCATAAGAATTGAAATTAGTTCCACATTACGTCAAGCACACCGAAAACAATATATTTTCTAAGCTCACACTTGATATCCACAAGACATTCCATAGAGATGCAAGTGATGTTCAGACCATTTCAATCAAGTCCAATAGGTTAAGGCACATGAAGCAAACCCACACCTCCTAAATTCGAAATACGCTAACAATTCATACAATGGTTGGGCAACAATTAAGCATTACATTCCATGAACCAATAATCTCCACATTTATAACTACCCACTCAAGAATTCGAACAAGGCTTGAATCATAACAAGACTTTTCAAAGCATAAAAGCCCTAGGTTTCATGTCTAGATAAAAAATCACCACATGCCATGATTATACATGGTTAAACCTAAGCATACACTCATCTAAGGAATAAGTTCACCACAAAAGAGTGCTAAATTTAACCATGAGGCTTATCGATTATCGGAGAAATTTCACTATAGGAAAGAGACTCAAAAACCATGATGAAACCCTAGGATGTAGTATCCTCGCTGGAATCCTTGCGGGAAAATGACGTGAGTAGATGGAATTTTGATCGGAAAAGAGAAATACGGAGAACGGTTTGGGGGAAATAATCGGACTTAGCATTTAAGAATAAAATTAGGGTAACGATTAAAATCCTGCTGATCGGGTTAATGAGACCTCGACTACATGTCGTAGGATGTCCTACAACTCATAGGTCCCAGACACGTAATGAACCCGACACTTGAAAAATTTTAATTATCATACCTGGGCACTACGAACCCCACTTACGACTTGTGGGGGAACTTACGAATCGTAAGGTTGACTTGCAGTGTATGTGACAACTCTTGATACTCATTGTTTTGATCTATGAGGCATGTCCATGATGACTCGTAGGCCTGCTCGTAGAGATTGCTCCAAGTGCCATTTTCTCACATCTTCAACTCTTTGATTTCCACCTGCAAATCAAGTCTCAAAAACACAACTATATTTAAAATATTACAATTACATCAATGTCTTTCAACTTAAAATAAACTCACACCTTCAACCTAAGAACCATACACGCTTAAAATAGATAATCAATCATAAAAATTTCTTGGGTTGCCTCCCAAGAAGCACCTTATTTAACATCACGGCTCGATTTTGTCATCATCCTTCATCAACAGTCATCAAGGGTCAACACCTCACTCTTGAACTCATCCAAGTGTTTCATGGATTGGCAAATATCGAACATGACATCTACATCATTGACTATAAATCGAAGTTGACCCGAATCCATATCTACTAAGGCTATCCCAGTTGCCAGAAATGTTCTCCTCAAAATGATGGGCACCTTAAAATCAACTTCGCAGTCAAGGATCACAGAATCTGCGAAAAAGATGAATTTATTAACTTTAATGAGCATATCAAGAAGGATTCCTTATGGATTTTTAATGGTTCGATCAACCATAAGCAATCGCATTCTCGTCGGGGTAGCGGTGCAAAGGAAAATCTTTTTGAATACGGCTAGAGGCATTAAGTTGATGCTTGCTCCTAAGTCGCACAATGCTCTTGCAAATTCAACATCACCGACAATGCAAGGAATGGTGAATGCACCGGGGTCCTCTCATTTTTTAGCAAGGCATTTGGATATAATTGCACTACATTGTTGGAGTTCTTGTAAAGTGTGCTTCTTGGTAATAAAATCCTTCGTATACTTGGCATACCTGTTCATCTTCTCCAAAGCTTCTAGAAGGGGAATATTAATAAAGAGTTGCTTCAACATTGATAGGAAGTTTTTGAATTTACCCTCCTCTACCTTTTTCTTAAGCCTTTAAGGGAAAGTAGGATGGGGTTTTGGAATTGACTTCAATTTTTCATGCTCCCTTACCTCTTCTTGTTGCATCCCAATAATCTCCGGACCTTCTTCCTCAAGCATGAATTCACCACCAAGACCCTTCTCATCAACTTCATCCACAATTACCGGCATAGAGGGATGTATGGTGCTTTTTCCACTTTGAGTCATGACCACCATGCAATGTCCTTCATTTTTAGGATTTTGAACCGTATTGCTTGGTAAGGTGCCCTTTTGACGACTATTTAATTATGAAGAAACTTGAGCAAATTGTTGTTCGAGTTTCTTAACTGCCACCGAGTGAGACTTTATTTTTGATTAATACTTGAAATATCCACTTTCATTCCCTTTAAAGTCTCATCTTGGTATTCGGTCCTCTTTAACAACTTATCAACTATTTCTTCGATCCTGGAGTTACTTGACCCGAGATCATGATTGTGAGGTGGTACATAAGGACCATTCCTGTAGCCATCTCTTATTCCCTAATCGGCATCAAGAATTCTCCCTCTTTCATAATATCCACCCCGGTTGTGTCAATATGCACCATCACAGTTGAGGTTCTGACCTTGATTTCCAGAACATTACCTCCAATCTTCTCAACTCAAGAACCAATTTCATTCTAAGCTCCATTGTAGAATTCGAACCTAACCATTAAGTATGAACTGATGGTAACGACGAAACTTGTGAATGCAAAAGATTCTATTGAAAAGGGAATCTTAATGATTCACTGGTCGGAATGACGAAACGAACCAAAGATTAATTCATGTATTCTGATATCCGATTAGTCACAAATTAACCCTACAAATGAAATAGGGATTAAAAGAGTAAATATTCCCAGGTAACTTTACCATCCGGGAAAGGCAAATATGGTACCGCTCTGAGTCATAAGGCAATCATGCATAATAGTGATCAAGTCGTGGTAAGTCAAGGAGTGGCTAAGGATCTATGTCAACTAGCCAGTTTGGGGGTTCGCCTTCTTGAAGCTCCAAAGGAAGGGGTTATGGTACATAACACAGCAACGTCTTCATTGGTAATGGAGGTGAAAGAAAAATAGTTCGAGGATCCCATTTTACAATGACTTAACGAAAGGTAAGTAAGGGTACAATAAAGGGCTTCGACCTTGCACAAAGTGGAGTACTTTACTGCCAAAATAGGTTATGTGTTCCTGATATAAATGGATTAAGAAAGAGGATAATGGAAGAAGTCCATCATTGCCAATATTCTATTCATCCAGGATCAATAAAGATGTACCATAACCTGAAGGGAATGTTTTGGTGGGGAGGCATGAAAAAGGATCTTGCAGAATTTTTGGCGCTCAATGTCCAAATTGCCAACAAGTGAAGGTAGAACACCAAAAGCCAGGAGGTTATATGCATTGTATAGAACTTCCAACCTGGAAGTGGTATATGATCAATATGAATTTTTTTACCGGGCTGCCTCGCTCATTTCAGAAATTTGACTCCATATGGGTAATAGTTAACAGGCTCACAAAGTCAGCACACTTCTTACCGGTCAGGAGTGATTATACTACTAAAGAATATGCTAGGCTATACCTTAAAGAGATAATCAGGCTACATGGAGTCCCAATCTCCATTATATCTGACTGAGGAGCTCAATTCATTGCCAAGTTTTGGAAGTCCTTCCAAAGGTGTTTCGGGACACAAGTAAATTTGAGTACAACATTCCACCCATAAACAGATGGTCAAGAAAAATTCACCATTCAGACACTTGAAGATATGTTGCGAGCTTGTGCATTTGACTTTAGAGGTGGTTGGCTGGACCATTTGCCACTTATTGAATTTGCCTATAATAATAACTACCACTCAAGTATCAAGATGGCACCTTATGAAGCTTTGTATGGAAGAAAATGTAGGTCGCCAATTGGATGGTTTGAATTGGGTGAAACCACCTTGCTTGGGCCAGATCTAGTACAACAAGCCAAGAAAAAAGTTAAGGTAATATAGCAGCAACTAGAAGTAGCCCAAAGTCATCATAAATCATATGCGGATGCTAGGAGGAGAGGACTGGAATTTTCAGTAGGGGATTGGGTATTTTTGAAGGTGTCTCCAATGAAAGGGGTTATGAGGTTTGGTAAGAAAGGAAAACTGAGCCCATGTTACATAGGGCCATATAAAATTATTAAGAAGTTTGGGCAGATTGCATATGAACTAGAGCTGCTGCAAGAGCTTTGAATGGTTCATCTAGTTTTTCATGTCTCAATGCTTCAAAAATGCATAGGTACCCATCCCGCACTCCTATTGAGGATGTGTAAATTACAGAAGATCTTACCTATGAAGAGGTACTTGTTGGTATTCTAGATCATCAAGTTAAGAAGCTAAGGAATAAAGAAATAGCTTCAGTAAAAAGTACATTGGAGAAACCAGCAAGTCGAAGAAATAACATGGGAAGTCAAGGATGCGATGAAGTCAAAATACACTTACTTATTTGAAGCTAAAGAGGAAGTCCAACATCCGAAATTGGGGGCCTTAATAGGTACGTGTGTTTGAACTTTTATTGCGTTGAACATGGTTAAACTATGCAATTGTGCTAACATTCGAGGATGAATGTCCCTAAGGAGGGAGGATGTAACACCCCACATCTTATAGTACTAGTACTATACAAATAAAACATGATATGGTTTTGTCAAATTAGCGCCAATTTTTAAAAGTGCTTGAATCTCGTGTTAATGGGCTATATGTGCGTCTAATGCTTAAGAGGGTCAAGTTCATACATGTTTCGTGTCAAATTGAGGAGATCACGGTCCTAAAAAAGGTGAGAGAATTGAGGTACTTGTAGTACTTAAGAAGCTAGTAGGTGAGTCACCTACTTGCTTAGGTTAACTTTGCTAACTAAACGTAGACGAGACCTCACGTCGAATTTTTCCAAGTCCAATTATAAATAAAGTCTATATTAAGGGTATAACCTTAGCCCAAGTTTTAGCATCATTAATGGACTATATGTTCAGCCCAAGGAGGATATTAAAAGGGTCCCAAATACATCACAATTTCTTGGATAATTTATGCCTAAATTAATTAAGAAGAAAGATGAAAAATGGGCAGCAAAGGCCCATCAATTTGGAGCCCCATACAAAGTTACATGGGTTCTTGTTGCTAAATAAAGTTCACGAGTTGTTTCATCTCATACGCTTTTCATTATTTGTGTAATGTACTTTTTTCATTGTCATATTGTCTTGTATGATTATCTACATGTCACATGATACGCCTATAGTCCTACAACTCCAATAATATGACCCCACCAAAATAATCATCCCAAGGGTAATTGAAAGATAAAGTATATTGTTTATTGATGGGTGGTAGCCCGAGGGGTGGAAGAATCACCTAGCCAGGGATGATCCTATCACGGGTGCTAGCCCGAGGGGTTAAGGAAGAACCTAGCCAGGGACGATCTTGATATAGATTTACCACTGATCACCTGGTCATTTCTATTACATGTTGTGCACATATTATACAGTAAAGGTAAAGTAATATAAAGAACCTAAAGTACACGATCCCAAAGTATAACCAAAGGTGGTCTCTTATTCTACACTAGTGTATAGTTTCATTTGAGTTGTTACTTTATATATAATATTTTCTACCTTACATATTCGGTACATTATCTCGTACTGACATCCCTTATGGGGGACCTGCATTTCATGCTTCAGGTATAGGTGCTAGTAGATCTCCCCATAGGAGTATAGGATATCTAGTTACTGATACCAAACTCCAGGTTGCTTCGGAGCTTTGTTTGTGTCTAGAGCTTATATGTTTGTATTATACAGTTAGTCAAGGTGGGGCCTGTACCGACCCTTATCAGATACTTTTCTTTATCTAGAGGTTTTGTAGACTATGTAATTTTAAGTGTGATCATGTCTCGTACTTTAGACACCATGGCCCCAACGGTCTAGCCATATGCATTTCCTTTTGATTTGTTATTACTGTCTACTTTCTTAAAGAAATGTTAAATGTAGAAATCCCTTATAATATATATAGAAAGCACATAGATATAGGTTGTTTCTCCCAGGCCTTATTGGCAATGGGTGCCAGTCCACTCTAACGGGACTTGGGGCATGACTGTTACCACTTGCTCCATCCTTGCGGCTATCAATGCAAATGGTTTGTCAATAAATATGCCTCCCATGATTGTGTCGGCACAAGCTTGACTGTTCTCATCAAGTGACTGATAGAAAATCTCAACCAAGGCATCATCAATAATTTTGTAATCAGGGACCATCCTTAAGCATTTAGTAAATCTCTCCCATGTTGTGCTAATAGAGTCACCCCATATTTACAAAAAGTTGTTGATTTGATCCTTCATCTTCAAATTCTTAGATCTTGGGAAATATCTTTCAAAAAATACTCTCTGAAGCTTAGTCCAACTTGTAAAAGTAACCGGACGAAGCTCAAACAACCACTCTGCTGCATTGCCAATCAAACAGTGGAAACACTCTTAAACCAATGGCATCAAGAGAGAGATTATGTGTCCCGATGACACTCTTGCAAAAAACACCACATTTTGGAGATGAGGGTGGGGATCCTTTAGGTAGCCCTTTGAATAATCTGCGATTTTAGAGCATTTAGAGAAACGCACTCGATAACGTGAACATAGTATTCCTCGGCAATGACACCATAATTTTGATGATGATGTTCATCCTCAAATAAGAAAGCGGTCACTGTCAGCAATTAACCTAAATCGAGGTTAGGGTCGAATCCACAGGGAAAACATGTCATGACTACAAGACTTCACTACTAATCATTTCAAGCATTTATAACTAAAATCTCTAAATGGGGGGTGGGGGTTTTCTAATTTGAAAAAAATAAAATAAACACTAAATTGTAACGCGAGGAAACACTCAATTTTAGGAACAACTTGGGAATCATGTCCCCCATGGTTTGTTGACTTGATTTCCCTAGATAACACAACTACAATTGGAGATTCACATGCAGGATAGTAACTTATGTTCTTCCAACCCTCTTGTGAAGGTGAAGGTTGAATTTTACCATGGCGCACCACCATGGTATGCCAACTAACCGTTACCTATTATTCCAGTCAACTTCCCTTTGGTCAAGCTTGGTTGATTAGACGAGAATACATCAATAGAATCCTTTCATCTATTTTCCTTTTCCAATTCATCGCTGCCTTGGTCGGGATCGTGATAGTAGGTGGGGTTTGGTGTTGGCCACCACCAAACAACAATCAATAGGAAGGGAATTAGATAATACAGGCAAAACCCTGATCATAGAAATGGAATAAACCTTGGTCATACAAAGTCAACTACCCATGGTTCCCACAACCCCAAGTTGTGGGTGTTTAGCTACTGATAACTAAAGCAAAACGAAAAAAAAATGGATATACAAAGCATAGTTGAGAGTTTTACCAAATGCAATGAAAAGTGTAGACACCACATGTTGCAAATCCAAAAGCTTGATAGATTGACAATGAGTACAAAGCAAGATTTGCAACCCCCAAAATGGGTTTTCCAAGGGAAAATGATAAACAAAGCTAAAACCCTAAAATATTCTTGAGAGAATATTCAAAGGCAAATTCTATGTTCTAAAATCTAGAATCTCGTAATAAAACCCCAAATAAAATTATTTATAGTATTTACAAAATAACCCTAAAAATTACATAGAAAAGACAGTTGGTAGCTGGTACACCATGTAGGTATGACCCATATGGTGAACTATGAGTCATAGTTGAGGTCTTGTATTAGGTTCTTAGCATCTTGAACTCAACTGGTATGACCCACTGATATGAGTCGTTGCTTGGGCTATGACCCATATACTCCTCTCGTAGTCTTGGCCTTCAGTTTTTTGGTCCAATATTTTGCCTCTCTGATTCCTGGTATAAGTCCACCAATACAAGTCATAGTGAGACTTACGACTCATAGGATGGCTTCGTAGGGGTGACCTCTACTTAGCATACTTCTGATTTTTGGTCTTTATTTCTTGCTACGACACACCCTACGATTCGACTCACAGGTGAGCTCGAATGTCCGATGGTCTAGCAAAATCAACTACTTTTCTTCAAAATCATGCAAACCTAACTTTTTTATAAGAAAAACACAAAAAAACATAAAAATCATAAAATGTTGCATTAAGAACTCACAAAATCCCTTTTTTAGGCATCAAATGTGCTATATTTTGACAACACATCACTCCAATGCAACAAAAGATGGGCAACACAGTCAAAATACTTAATTATAAGCAATGAATAGCAGACTAACAATATGGCATATATGAATGATGCTTGAAGTAAAACCATGCTTAAATAGATCATAATACAAGTGGAAGGAGTGAACATTATAGTGCAAGCAAAGACCTACCACCCTCTTGGATACGTGCATTAGGTACAAACCCCTTCATGAGGTTGATGGAGTACAAACCACGGACCAAGGTTGATCGAGTACAAACCCCACACCGAGGTTGACAAAGTAAAAACCCCCCCATCAAGGTTGATGGGTACAAAACCTTAACAAAGTTACCAGGGGCGACCACCCCCGAGCTACGTGACCAAGGTGCTAACCCCTCGTTAGGTTACCCGGGCCTACAACCCCCCGAGTTAGGCTTGGTCATTCCCAACACTATATAGAAATAATAGTCATACAAACACATTCCTTTTCATCTTCATGACATCATTATTTCTTCATCAAATAGTTATTCAACTGATAAAACATACATTGGACCATCAATTCCTCAAGAATCCATAATTGGTCATTTTATCGAACACTTAGAGAGTGTGCAATACTAGTATAAAACCATGCAATTCAAGAGTGGAATAACAGTAAAAAAAATTAGTGTGAAGCCATCACTCGATACTTGGTAACACCCTGAAACAATATACACCAAGACCCTTTATCAATACTCACCATAGACATTAGATTCACAGCTCTAAACATAGTAAAACAATCACAATTTCTTAAATCCAAAATAGTTTGCAGGGATATTGATAATAAATAAGACCCATGAGTAAATTAACATTAAATCATGCAATATTTAAGAAAAGGAAGCTTGGGAATCATGGGTGAAAGAAACCCATGAAATAAATCCACATAACTTAGCTTTGGAGATGAATTTGATGAAGATTAGAGATGGAGACTTGAAGGTTGAGAGGAAATCCTTAAATCTAGAGAGGGTTTTGAGTCTTGAGTTTAGGAGTAAACTATTTGTCTAAGTATTTGAATGAGTATTGGGGAACGTTTAGAATGATATGAGGGTGAAAAATGGTTAAGTATGGGTAGTTTTAAGTCTGGGGACACTTAGGTCCAACACTTGAAAGTCTTGGACCGCAAGAAAAATAACTGGATAGAGAAATATACATGTCCGCGTCGTGAACAAGACACAAAAATTGAATTCCTTCATCTGTGCACCTTTGGCGCGTCGCACCAAGGGCATGTAAAAGTCTCCGGAAATTATCACGTGGAAAATCAAAATTGCTAATCGTTTTCTCTAAAATCGGATTTAGACCCATTTCCCTCTAATTTTGACCCAATGAACAAGAATATGAAGTCAGATTTTTGATATCTTGCACAGATTCTGAGATATATGGATATTACAATTCCAGGAACTTCTGAGGCACCTTTTTGGGCACTTTTTGGGGTTGTTCCGGTATTGGTGGTGTGGCATGAAGAGGGACATTGCAAAGTTCATATCTGGATGTCACAATTTCCAAAAAATCAAAGTGTAATATCAAAGGTCGGGTGGCCTAGCCTAAGATATAAATATTCCTACTTGGAAGTAGGAAGAGATCAACATGGATTTTGTGGTGGGTTGTTTAAGACTAGGAAACATTTTGACTCTATTTGGGCTGTTGTGGATATAATGACAAAGTTGGCTCTCTTTCTACCGATCAAAACTACTTATAGTGCCGAAAAGTATGCCAAATTGTATATACATGAGTTGGTTAGATTGCATGTGCTTCCTTTGTCTATCATTTCAAATCGTGGTGCTCAATTCACTTCTCACTTTTGGAGGACCTTCCAAAGAAGTCTTGGTACAAAGGTTAAGCTTAGCACGGGTTTTCATCCTCAAACAGATGGTTAATCTGAGAGGACTATCCAAACTCTTGAGGATATGCTTAGAGCTTGTGGTTTGGAGTTTAAGGGTAGTTGGGATGAACATCTTCCATTTATTGAGTTTGCATATAACAATAGCTACCACTAAAGCATTGGTATGGATCCCTTTGACACTTTATATGGTAGGCATTGTAGATCCCTGATTAGGTGGTGTAAAGTGGGGGAGATGGCTTTTCTAGGCTTGGGTTTTGTCGTGGAGGCCTTGGGGAAGGTGAGATTGAAAAGGGAGAGATTGAAAACAGCCCAAACTAGACAAAAGTCCTACTCCGATGTGAGGAGAAGAGATCTTGAGTTCAAGATTGGTGGCTGGGTGTACTTGGAAGCCTCACAATGAAGGGTGTGGTCCTATTTGGCAAGAAGGAGAAATTGAGCCCAAGATTTGCGGTTCCTGTTGCAAAGTATGAATCAACACATGTCCGCGATAGAGCTGCATCGCGGTACAATTGCGGATAGACACTGGATAAGTGATTTTTAGAAAATTGAAATTGCTATCTGCTTGCTCTTAAATCGGGGTTAGATGCTTTTTCCCTTAATTTTGATCCCCTGAACAAGAATATGAAGTTAGATTTTTGATCTCGTGCACTAATGTTGAGATGTATGAATTTAAGATTCCAAGCATTCCGAGGCATATTTTCGGGCACTTTTTGGGGTTGTTTCAATATCTCCCCCTTTTGAAAAATTTGTCCCTGTATGTCAAAGAAATGTACAAGAGAAGCATAATCATAAGGAAATCAACCCCAACAAGAATGCAACAATACACTTTAAAACACCATTTTCAAAATCTCAACATAAATGTTAAATCATTATAAACATGCCAACTTAAACATGGATGCCTATGAATGACATAGGGCTGAAACATAAGACTTGGAACCATAGAAATGGTCTTGACGTGTTATCATAATCTTGAATAGAATGAAAGAGAAACATATATTTCTTTTCCATGCCCGCACCAGCTCCTCGAGAGATACATAGGAATAGATGACTCCCCCAAAAGGGCCTTGACGAACACCACATCAATATTAGTCGACTTCTTCACTCATCCATCAACACCTCCACCGGGACCTTCTCCTAAGTCAACCTATACTCCATATCACACACTGTCTCAAAGGGTTCTACAACACTAGAGTCACCAACACATATCCTCAACCTAGAAACATGAAGAACCAAACAAACCATAATCATATCCCTAGGCAAATCCCATCCATATACAACCTTACCAACTACCTCTATACTATAAAAGGACTCACAACCATAACTCATTTGTCAACCTTAACCATACCTATTCCACTTGTTGCCACGAACGACCATCTCCCCCTTGGGAGATAACCTCCACTCTACCATCTTTCCACCCAAAAGTTTCAACTCTAATGAGGAAGAATCAAGGCCTTGCTTAAGCTAGACCTCCTCAACCAAAGAAGATTGGAACCAAGAAGAACACTATACTACCATTCTTAACTTCCCTCAACCTAACTTCCAATCTAACCAACCTGTGGACCCCATTAGTCTCTTGCTTGCCACCATTATCCACACACACTAGACTACTTAGAGAACCAACCACAACACTAGCCCTACCGGAGAAACTAATACACACTCATACCATAATCCTTAAGGAGCTCTAACTACCTCCATGTTACCCACCATTCACACTCATCATATTTAACAAATAACCTCTCATTTTCCAAGACTTGCAACACTACCCCCAAATGATTTACAAACTCTAAATAAATCAATACTTCATTACTAAAGGTCACCACAAATATGCCAAGCTAGAGTTTTAAGACCTTATTCATGAAAAACTTAAATGAAACCGATGCATAAGACAACCAAACAACTTCACCAATATTCAAAGTGCTCACTCCTAGTCTAAAAAACAATTAGGGATATGACCTACCCTCATCCTTACTTGGGGAAAAAACCCGAACAAAAGATCAATCTTAGAGAAGTGACTAAACCATTGTAGTTGACCAAATAGATTGACCATCTTCAACTATGTTATTACAACGTTACGGGTTCTACACTCAATGGAAACATGCTATGCAAGTAGCCCAAAATGTCCCAAATCCTCTAACATATCAAGCTAAGTTCATTCAAGATCACAAGACAAGACTTCTATTAAATAAGAACATTGGCAAAACCTTAGAGATCAATTGAACCTTAAGACAAGAATAGACCTACCTCTTTCGCTACCACTTGACGACCCCCCAACTCAAAGACGGGTCTATTAGGGAGTTAGAATCTAACACTACCGGTCCTACCACCAAAGGAGACACAACATGCATGCAACTATTCCATTCCAAGCACAACATCTAAATCCACCACATTAAATCCAACAAGCCACAAGGCAAGATCTAATACAATATGACCATGGAACAATACCTATGGACTTTCCAGCAACAATATACCCAACAAAGAGGTAAACACCAAAGGTTTGCATAATAACTCGGGGCGCATAAAAAGCCCACTAGAAACAAAAAAATAAAGAAGGAGACAATGACATACCGGCCCCAACAATGCACACACATCTAAGTCAAGGAAACCTCAACATACTAGTAGCAACATCAAGCGTCCCATGTACCTCTTGCCTCCTTTGAAGAGCATAGAACTGATTCTGTCTTGGAAAATCCCCTTGATCAACTTCACCATCCTTATCGTTGTTGCGCTTACGAGGACAATCATTCATCTTATGACCCATCTCCCCATATCTATAACAAAAATCGGTACCTCTAAAGTATGGGCTGTCATGGTATCTACCACACCTTAGGCATCTAGCATAAGGAACAATAACCCTTCTTTCCTTGGGACTCTGGAACATTCCTTCGAAACAGCCTCTTGGCCTCCTTACCCCTCTTTTTCCTCATCTTTGTTTTCTCCAATTGTTCGGCATACATCATCAACCGGATAAATTGATGTCACCAATCAACATATCGGACTGGAATTCCTCACTCACCAAGTTGGAGACACCCATCATAAATTTATTCATCCTAGTCCTTGCATTTGACATCAATTGAGGAGCATATTTCGAAAGTTGGGTGAATTTGAGGGCATACTCCCTCACACTCATAGCACCTTATTTCAAGTTCATGAACTCCATCAATTTAGCTTTCTTAAGCTCAAGTGGGAATAATCGATTAAGAAGGTCACTTTGAACTCCTCCCATAGAACCATATTACCGTTTCCTTTCTCCCGCTTCCATTGAGCATACTATATTTTAGTTACCCCTTTGAGTTGGTACACCACCAACTCCACCTTTTCATTTGGCCCAACCCCTATGATAGTCAAAATCTTGTAGACCTCATCAATGAATTCTTGTAGATCTTCATCTACCTTTGACACATAAAACACTAGGGGATTTGTCCTCATGAAGTCCCTTACCCTAGCTCCTGGAGTCGTAGCATGAGGGGCTTGGGCCCCTTGGTTGACTTGGTTGGCCACAACTTGGGCAAGCATAGTGAGGGCATCCCGGAACTCACTATAGGGAGGTTGCTCCTTGGGTGCTTTGGTCCTTCTTCCTCGAGTGTTAGATATGATCTAGCATAGCAAAGAACAATCGTAAGGGGGGAAAAACTCACTACAACTTTACAGCATGACTTAGAACATGAAGAAGAGAAACTTTTCCTAAAACGTCTCATAGCCTCTCACTCATAGTTGTGATGCACAACAAAACCATGAATAAGACACTAATCGACATGGTATGTTAGACTTTGAGGATCTATCAACCTACTGCTTTGATACTATCTTTGTCACGACCCAAGCCTAAGGCCTAGATATGACCGACAAATGGGGAACCCAAAGGAACACCAAATAGGCCTCATAGCATATCATCACACATCCTTGGTCGCGGAAGTCAGACAGTTCATCATAAGAAACATAAACAAGGGGAAATTGGGACTATGGGAGAGTAACTTATATTTAATAGCTTGAATAACATAAGTGAGTCAAAGCTCAAGCGTAATACCTATTTGTCCAACAACACCTCTAACATAGAAATTAGCAGGGGCCAAGACAAGCAATTGGGCTCACCATCATAGTCAAAATATACCAAAAAGGAAAGATAGTCTCCAATACGTAGCATAAGGACATAGATGTTTCCTCAGACATGAGGACTCACCAACTAGCTTGAATGGAAGCCACTAGCCATGTGAAGGAGGATGATGGCCAAATTGATCTCCAGCTCCTCTATAGTAGCATCATGTAGGCATAGAGTATGCATTAGTACGTTTGAATATACTAAGTATGTAGGATGCAATGCAATAAGAGATCGATAACATAATTGAAATGCATAAACATAACAATGGATAGCATAGTCATGATATGACATGTATGAATGATACTTGAAGTAAAATCATGCTTCTATAAATATTAAAACATAAGTTGAAGGAGATCATCATCATAGACTAAACAACTAGTGCTTAGAATCCAAGGTTTAGCACCCCTCTTGGTGGGTGATCAAGGTTTATACCCCTTAATTAGTAGATGAACATCACACCCTTCATTAAGGTGGCCAAGGTATCTACCCCTCAACAATGGTTAATGGAAATCCCACCCTATATTTAGTGGCCAAGGCATCAACCCCTTGCCGGTTAATCGAAATCCCACCCTCCATTTAGGTGGCCAAGGCATCGACACCTTGCCGGTTAATGGACATCACACCCTCCAATTAGGTAATCAAGGTATCAACCCCTTACCAGTTAATGGACATCACACAATCCAATTTGGTGGTGAAGGTTTCAACCCCTCGACAATGGTTGATGGACATCACAAAATCCACCAAGGTAGTCAAGTCGTAGCACCCCCTCAAAAAAGCATGGTCATTGTATAATAATATATAATAACATGGATATGTCTCATAAATATAACTCGTAGAAACATTCATTTCATCATAATAAATCGTTCAACTCATTAGAAATACTTTAGATCTTCTATTCCTCAAGAAACCACATCCAGACATTTTGTCAAACACTTGTAGGGTGTGTAATGCTTGTGTAAAAACATTAGAAGTGAAATCATTATAAGAAATTCATTGTAAAACTATCAATCAGTACCTTGAAACACCCTCAAGTAACACACATCAAAACCCCTCATCAAAGCTTACAATAAATCCAAGATTTATAGCCAAAACATAACAAAATAGTCACAACTTTACATAGCTTTAATAAAGTGTGCAGTGAATTTCATAGTATGCAAGACCCATTTGTAAATCAACTTTAAATCACGTAATTTGAGTAAAAGAAGGCTTGGGTACTACGGGTGAAAGGAACCCTCGAAAGAAACCTACATACCTTAGCTTGGAGATGAACTTGGTGAAGATTCGAAATGGAGACATGAAGCCTTAAGAAGAACCTTAAAGGAAAACCTTAGCTTAGGATGAAGGTTTGAGATATAAATTTTGGAGTGAAAATATGGATAAATGTTTGACTATTGAGGAATATTTAGGATGATATAATGGTGAAATAAGACTATATTATACGTTTGGGAACACTTAGGCCCAAGACTCAAAAGTCTTGGATTGCACAGAAATAATAACTCGGCAAAAACATTGTGGACCTGTTGTGGAGATTGAATCAACACATGTCCTCGATAGAGGCGCATCGTGGTACCATCGCGGACAGATACTGATAAGTGATTTTTAGAAAATTGAAATTTCTATCTGTTTGGTGTTAGATCTGGGTTAGAGCCTTGTACCCTTAATTTTGACCCTCTAAACATGAATATGAAGTCAGATATTCAATCTCACAAACGAATTTTGAGATATATGGAATTTAATATTTTGGGCATTCCGAGGCACATTTTTGGGAACTTTTTGGGGTCGTTTCAGTCCCAGTGGATATTTTGGATAGACAAGTGAAGAGTTTGAGAAATAAAGTTGTAGCTTCTATCAAGGTCCTTTAGAGGAATCAACAAGTTGACAGTGCCACATAGGAAGCCGAGGAGGACATGAAAAAGCGATATTCTTATCTCTTCAACTCTATTCAAGTTGAAGTTACTAATTTAAGTCTATTATATGATTTTAAGTCTTAAGTTTCAGTCCTTATGTCATTTTGCATGCATTCATGTTCATGGTAACAAGTTTATAGTGATTTTTGACATTCATGTTGTAATTTTTGAAAATAATGTTTTAATGCATTTGTTCCATTCATGTCGAGTTAAAATCTTCGTGATTACTTCTCTTATGCATGTTTAATTGATATTTGAGTGATGAATGTTCCCAAGGAGGAGATATTAAAATTCCCCAAAATGTGCTCCGAAAATGCCCATAATCATAATTTTCATATATCCCAAAATCCATGAGTGAAATATGACTTCATATACTCGATCAGGAGGTAAAATTGAGTAAGAAATGGGTAGAACCCGGATTTTAGAGGATCCATAGCGAATAAAAATTTTCAATAATTCTCGAATTCCAGAGAGCATCCACACCGTGGCCGTGACGCGCCAGGGGCATGGATTAGTGTCATTTGTTCCTTCGTATTGGTTCTGCGTCAGGACCAATACCAAAATTGTCTTACATTTTCTTATGTGCCCAAGGGCGTTGGGGTCATAGCCCCATGCCCATTTAAACGTGAAATCACCCGCACTTTGCCATTTTTTAACTCTATAACACTCTAAACCCTTACAAAAAGCTCTTCAAGACTTAACCAAATATCTCTAACCAAATTCAACGATTTCAAGATTAACTTTGGAACTCAAGGATTCACTTCAAGCTCTAGGTTTCCTTCAAGATCATCTCAATAAAACCCAAGTTTAAGGTACGTGGGCTATATTCATTGGGTCCTTTCACCCATGGAGCCCAATCTTCTTTTTTATGAAAAATTGAATATTTTCAAGTTGTATCACTTATGGGTATCTCTTGTTGTTAAATATGAGCATGAATTATGTTGGGTTTTATCAAAGTATTGTTGTTTATGCATGAGCATCTATTTTAAACTTACACTATGAGTTAATCTTTGTCTATTGAGACTAAGTATGTTTTGAGTTATGAAACTATGATCTATTATGAGTTTTGATGATGGATTTTAAGGTACCCTACATGAGGGTTTTACTACATGTTGGTGGGTTGATTCGCATTAAGTTTTCTCATCTTATTTCACTCTCGAATTGCATTATGTTGAACTAGTACCATGAACCGACCAAATGTTTGATAAAATGTCAAGTCAAGAATTATCAAGTTATTGATGATCTATTTCATGATTTACAAGTGAAGCGACTATATGACGATTAAGGGCTTCCAAGTATGTATTAAATTTATTAAGAAAATCTATGATTTTATAAGTTACAAGCTACGCCCTATTTCAAGGTTTTTACCTTTTGTGAGACATTCATGTTAAAGCAAGGGTTCATGTTTGACTATGATCTATTCTCATGTTTCAAGTTAGACTCATAATTAGAGGTTAAATATGTTTCAAGAGCTACGCGTGTCATGTTTTCATATTTCTTATAATTTATAGAAAACCTGGGGCGTGTCATCCAAATCATCGGTCCAGTACTAGATGTAGCCTTTCCCCCGAGCGAGATGCCAAATATTTGTAACGCTCTAGTAGTTTAAGGTCATGATAATGTTGGTCAAACAATTAATGTGTCTTGTGAGGTACAATAATTATTAGGAAATAGTTGAGTTAGGGTTGTAGCTATGAGTGCTACAAATGGTCTAACAAGAGGAATGGAAGTGATTGACAAAGGAGCTCCTATAAGTGTTCCAGTTGGGGGGGGGGCAACTCTAGGATGAATTGTTAACATGCTTGGAGAGCCTCTTGATAATTTAGGGCCCGTAGATACTAGTACAACATCTTCTATTCATAGATTTGCACCCCCCTTTATAGAGTTATGATTATTTCAAGTATTTAGTGGGATTTGACTTAGCACTGATTGATGCTAACGATGGGGGCTCGACTCAAGGTGTCCTTATACAAAGTCTTTTGTCTCTAAACTATGTGCCACCATAAGATTGTGATTATTACCTTTTCTATACTAGTGGATCCGTCTAGCTCATGTTATCATGTTTGGTTTGCCTTGGAAAGTAGTCCACACTTCGTCGGGAGGTGTTAATCCCATGACCTGAATTGAGGGGTTGTCAGGCCTCGGAGTCCAAGTTGTACCTGGTTGGTCTATGCCGGTTGAGGTCACTTTCCACATACATGTATGCTATATA
>JAABOM020073858.1:0-35257 GCA_011800125.2 Solanum clarkiae | reverse complement strand
AGTTGATATTTTTAAAGATGCAAGATGAAACAGGTCAAAATAAATAATTGTAATGAAAAAAAAAATTAAAAATAAAATTAATAATATTAAATGCTCCCTCCACCCCATTTTATGTGGCAACCTTTGATTTTGCACGGTGTTTAAAGAAAAAAAGGAAGACTTTTAAAACTTGTGGTCTAAAATCATTCTTAGATATTTACGTGGCTAAGAATCATTTCATTAAGGGTAAAAAGAAATTTTACAGGTAAGTTATTTCCAATTAGAGTAAGGTGACTTTTTTTGGAGGCGGACCAAAAAGAAATGGTGTCACTTAAAATAAGACAGATGTTTAAAGTAGAAAAGATATATAGATTTGGTAGCAAGTAATTTTCTCAACAGGATAGATGTTTCTCCACTTACAATTACTTTGATTAATAAACTTAACAATCAGTATTCAGTAATAATGTTTCTTCTAATAAAAAATTATATATTATGTCAATATTTTTTCATTATTGGTTGTGAAACTAATAGGTGTATACAAAGAAAAATAATTCGTTTGAGTTAGAAAAGTATCAAGTAAAATTTTACAAACACAATATTTAAAAAGTTTTACTTGACATATAATAAACTACTAAATTAATTAAGAAATCATGATTTTTTTTATTAATATTTAAGATTTAAGATGATATAATTGATTTTTTTCTCATAATATTTCAATGATATTGAATTATGTATACTAGGTGAATACTATTTGTATAAAAAGTGAAACTAAAAAAAGTTGGGGGTTTTATCCATTAATCAATGAGCAAAAAGTCAATAACATAAAGTGCACAATACAAAACAAATAGTTTTATGTCTAGTACTACAAAATCCAACTTTCTTTCTATTTGACTGTGAGAATAGAAATAATTTTTATTATTCATTGTATTTAATCTTTGATTTTGTGAAATAAAAAAAGAAGACAATAGTTATTATGAGTGTTATTAATAACCTTACATGAAGTTTTTATACTTGTCTTTTGAAAGATTATGCAGTTTGAAGAATTTATCCTCAAAAAGTGTAAAGAAGTATAAGTAATGAAAATTTTTTCAAGCACAGGAAGACTGCATCTCATATTTAAGAAATTCTTTAAAGATATCCTAGTTTTTCTTTTATTAAGAGCTAAAAATATAATATCACATAATTTATATGTCTATATTTTTGTAAGGTTATGCAATATCATTCTTTTTAGTTAACTATGAAATTTAATATGAGTATAACCAATTTGTAAAGTTGTTGTCACGTGACCAGAAGGTCACAGGTTCAAACCCTGGTAACATCCTCTAACAGAAATACAAGGTAAGGCTACGTACAATAGATCCTTGTGGTTAGGCCCTTCTCGGAAAGTGCACCGCGCTTGCATTTTTTTAATAACTAAAATATCAATTAGTGAAGGAAAAATCTAGTCATTAAAAGGAGGTATAATGACCAAATTTTTGTTGTCGCTAAAGATTTTTTAATGACTGAATTTAATGCGATCGTTAAACTTTCAACGATGGAGCTTTTAATGACTAGTGACAATGGGATTTTTATCGATTGTGATTGACTAATTGAAATGACCCCCAAAAGTTCCCGAAAATGTGCCTCAAAAGTTCACATAATCGTAATTTCTATATATCTCAAAATCCGTGCGAGATATCAAAAATTCGACTTTATATTCTTGTTCAGGGGAGAGATTTGAGTGGGAAATAGGTATAACCCAAATTCTAAAGGATCCGTAGTGAATTTTTTTTTTGCTAAAATTTGATTTCTAGAACCTGTTCGCGTTGGCTCTGCGACACGGAGCTATCGCGGAGTAGTATTTTTGCTGCCAGATTTTCTAGTCTTAATCCAAGGCTTTGGGGCCTTGGGCCTAAGCTTTCCCAAGCGTAAAAATACTATACTTAGTCATTTTTCAACCCATATCATTCAAGGCATTCCCCAAAACCCTCCCAAACACTTAGATAAATATTTCTCTCAAATCAAGGGCCCCATACACATTCCAGATCTTAAGAAATTCACTCAAGCTTCAAGTTCTCAATCAAATGTTCATGAATGAGTTCTCCAAAGTTAAGGTATGTGGATTACAACAATTGGGTCCTTTCACCCAAGGTGCCCAACATTCCTTTTTACATAAATTATATTTTTCTAAGTTGATTTACATATGGGTCTTACTTATTATGAATTTGACTATGAACTATATTGGGGTTTCATAAAAGTGTGATTGTTTGCACATGTTTTGAGCTATGAAGCTATGATCTATTTTGAGATTTTGATGAATGGTTTCAATGTATATTGTATAAAGATATTACCAAGTGTTGGTGGGTTGATTTACTTCAAGTTTTTTTGCATGATTTAACTGTTAAATTGCATGTTTTTATACTAGCATTACACACTCGCCAAGTGTTTGATAAAATATACGGTTAAGGTTTTCTTGAGTTGTTGAAGGTCAAATGCATGGCATATGAGTTAACTGACTTTATAATGATGAAAGAAAGTTTTATATATGTGTTGATCGCATGAATATTATCTATAGTGTTGCAAGTGTCCATACCAAAGATGATGGATATGTACCTCATCCACCTTGTCAGGTGGTGGCAATCCCGTACTATTATAGATGATGGGTATGTACGTCATCCACCATGTCGGGTGGTGGAAATCCCCAACTACCAATGACGAGGAGTATGTACCCCATCCACCTTCCAAGTGGGTGGTATGCCTTGGATTCCAAGTACTAAGTTGTTTGGTCTACGATGATGGTCTCTTACTACACATGTAATATGTTCTATATAAACATGTTTTACTTTAAGCACTGTTCATGTATGCTATGTTGCTAATATGCTGTCTCTAGCTTAAGATTATGCATTTCGATTATGTTGTCTATCTGTTGTTGCGTTGCATCCTACCTACTTAGTGTATTCGAATATACTAACACATACTCTATGCCTACATGATGTTACCATGTAGGAACTGGAGCTCCACTTCATCATCTTTATCCTCTATGGGGCTAGTACTATCTATCCACGCAAGTTGGGTGTGTCCTCAATTCCGAGGAAGATATCTTTTGTTTTGTATGTATGAAAAGACTCTCTTTATCTTATTATATACTTTTGACTATAAGGGTGAGCCCGAAAAGTTGTCTTCGCCCCCACTTAATTCTAAGTTCAGAGGTATTGTTAGACAAGCTATGTTATAATTTTATGAGATTTGACTCTCTTGACTCATATGTTTTAAGCCATGAAAGACCCCTTAGTCCTTTGCCCTTATTTATGTTCTCTTGTTGTTTTTTTAATTACTTCCATGACTAAGGATGTGTAATGATATGTTAAGAAGCTTGTTTGGGGTCCCTTCAGGTTCCCCATTCACCATTTCACGTCAAGGCCCTATGCTTGAGTCATGACACTAATAACAACTAGATGTATACTTTTAGCGATGAAATTTCCCCTTCTTAAAGACCTATTTTCTTGTAGTGCAGATAGTTGGAAGTGCATCGATTCCATTAGATTGCTTCTAAGTGTCATACCACAATATAGCCACACCCTTCAATCGATAAGTTGCCAGCATAATAGTTTATTTACCACTCATATGTATAACATCCAAAGTGCATTGGATTAAGTCAATGAAGTCTTCTGGATCTTCCTTAGGATATGACCCAAAGAATGATGGAGGGTCTAGATTAAGAAAAAATCACTTATCCAAGTGTTAGCTGCCCTATCTACCCCACTAGTACCCGTAACTGGGCCATTATTCCTTTGACCTTAACCATCAATTATACAAGTGAATAATTGGACCGCATTCCTCAAAACTTTCTTAGTAGCATTAATAGGAGGCTCTTGAGGTGTTGCTATCTTTCTTAGCTCTTTCGGAGGTGGAGAAGTCGGGGAACTCTGTGATAAAGTCATGTCTGGAACATCACTTTGATTAGATCTAGCTCGCCATTGGCAGGTCCATTCTCCAAAATCTATTTGCTGACTTGTACTTCTTAACCCTGTGACAGGCATCTTTGGCTAGATATAAAACCAATAATTTATGGATTAGATATAATCCACCTATGATAATAGCTAAATGGCACAATCTAGGAAACGAAATAAAAGAGGCAACTCCTAAACGTCGTATAGCCTCCTGTTTATAAATGTGGTGCACAACACATCGATAAATAAGACCCTACATAGACACAACTTTGTAGTTTCCTTAGGATGACCTGCTCTGATACTGATTTTGTCACGCCCAATGTCCTATTAAGGCGAATTGGCACCCGCTTACGATAAGGCTCGGGAGAACCAACCTGTAACTATGCACTTTCTATGAACTTTATTAGGGATTTCCATATTCAACACACTTTCAGGAAAGTCGAAAGTAATAACAAGACAAAAGAAAATACAAACGACTAGGTCGTTAGAGCCACAATGTTTAAAATACGAGATATGACCACACTTTACTATACATAATCTACAAAATCACTATGTAAGGAATTCTATCTGATAAGGGTCGGGACAGGCCCCGCCTCATAAATATCTACTATACAATACAAATATATAAGCTCTAGACACACAAAGGCTTGAAGTAAGCTAGTTCTTAGTAAAAGCGGTTGGATATCCTATACTCCTACTGAGGAGATGTACTATCTCTTGTACCTGCAACATGAAATACAGGTCCTCCCTTAGCAATGTCAGTACGAGATAATGTACTGAATATGTATGGCAAGAAGTACTATATGTGAAATAAGAACTCAAATGAAATCATGCATTAGTGTACGAATAAGAGACCACCTTTAGTCATATTGTGTAATAACATACTTTTTGTCCTTTTTGTTACTTTACCATTTTCTTTAGTTTACAATCTATGCACAATATATAATACAGATGACCAACTGATCAGTGGTAATGAAACAACCCCAAAAAGTGCCTAAGAATGTGTCTCGAAAGTGCCCGAAATCGTAATTTCCATATATCTCAAAATTTGTGCGTGATATAAAAAATCCAGCTTTATATTCTTGATCAGAGGGAAATATTAAGTGGAGAATGGGTCTAACCTCAATTTTAGAGCAACTGTATCAAAATTCAAAAATGCAAAGTGAGCAATTTCCAGTGAGCTAGCACGCCCCAGGTGCGACATGCCGAGGGAACGATAGTCTGTTAATTGTCACGACCCAAGCCTAGGGCCTAGACATGACTGGTGAATGAGGAATTCGTAGGAACCCCAAACAAGCCTTATAGCATATCATTACAAATCCTTGGTCGCGAAAGTAATTAAAATGACAATAAGAGTTACGCATAAACAAGGGGAATTGAGACTAAGGGTAAATTTCCTTATCATAAACACCAAGAAATGAGAGAGTCAAGACTTATAACATAGATACATAACATGATCAACAACACCTTTAAACTTTGGATACTTAGCTAGGGCCAAGAAAAGCAACCAGACTCACCCTCATAATAATGACAATAGGTAATCCAAACATACAAGTCATAGTCTAAAAATATGCTTGAGAGAAGAAAGATATTTTCCTCGGACTTGAGGACTCACCATAAGCTAACTTGAACAATCTGTCTATCCACAAGGAGAATCAATAGGAGCTCCGACTCCTACATGGTGATATCATGTAGGTATAGAGTATACGTTAGTATGTTTGAATGTACTAAGTATGTAGGATGCAATTCAACAAGAGGTAGATATCATAGGCAAAATGCATAATCATAAGCAATGAATAGTATACTAACAATATGACATGTATGAATGATGCTTGAAGTAAAATCATGCTTATATAGAACATAAATACGAGTGTAAGGGGTGACTATTATAGTGCAAGCCAAGGCGTACCACCCCCTTGGATAGGCGCATGAGGTACAAACCCCTTCATGAGGTTGATGGAGTACAAACCCCCCACCAAGGCTGACAGATTAAAAACCCCCCATCAAGGTTGACGGAGCACAAACCCCCCATCAAGGTTGATGGGTACCAACCCCCAACAAGGTTACACGGGCATACCACCCCTTGAGCTATGCGATCGATGTACCAATCCCTCAATAGGTTACCCGGGCCTACAACCCTCTGAGCTAGGCTCGGTCATCCACAACACTATAGAGATAATATCATATATATATTACATGCTCCTATCATCATATACATACATTCCTTTTCATCATCATTCTATCATGATATATCACTCAACTCATAAGACATGCATTGGACCTTCAATTCCTCAAGAAATCGTAATAAGACATTTTATCAAACACTTGGGGGGTATAGTGCTAGTATAAAATCATGCAATTCAAGGAAGAAACCATGCAAGAAAACTTGAAGTAAAATATCCCACCAATAATTAGTAATAAAATCTTGAAAAATACATTTAAAACCCTTATCAAATATCAAGAGAGATCATAGTTCTATAGCTTAAAACCTACATAATCATAATAGGTAAATCATCTCATGGTATAGACTTAAAAATGAGTAATCATGTATTTTCAAACTTTCATGAATCCCAGTACAATATATGATCATGATCTCTAATGAATAATACCCATAAGCAACACAACTTGAAAACATGTAATTTTCATAAAAATGGAAGATTGGGCTTCATGGGTGAAAGGTACCCATGAATGAAACCTACATACTTAAACCTTGAATTTCTTGAAATTGAGTTGTGAAGGATTTGATGTTTGGAAGTGGGTCTTGGAATCCAAAGCTTGCTCTTAAGTTTCCTTGAATTTGTATTGGGGTTTTGATGGAGGCTCTTGAGAGAATTTGAGAGTGTATTCCAATTGGGAGGAGTGAATTTGATCTTTAGGAATAGAGTTAGGTATTTAGGAGGTGTTAAGATAGCATAGGAATTTCCAAAATACCAATAAAAATGGCTAAATTTTTTGGATTCCACTAATGAGGCGGAATTTGGCAGAAAACCCGTATATGCATCTACACATACAATTTCTATGAAAATAGGCATAACTTCTTCATCCAAACCCTAAATAAAGTGAAACAAAGTGTGTTGGAAAGAAAATTCAAAGAGCTTTGATTTGGTTGGTCGTGTCCCTCCCAGTTCTTTGTGTGCTAAGAGATATGCCACTTTAAAGTTGACCCTCCTACCGGTACTTGTGCAAAACTTAGCCAACAGAAATGTTTTTGAACTTTGCTTGATGTGGGTGACCCACAATGGTCATAAACGACATCAATAAGCTTGAATTAGATTTGAATGAGAGCTTCAAGCTTGAATGAGTTTCTTGAGACCCGGAAGTGAGTTTGGGACACTTGAATTGGGTGAAATGTTTGTCTAAGTATTTGAGAGAGTATTGTGAAGTGCGTTGCATGATATGAAAATGAAATATGGCTAAGTGTAGGTATTTTCATGTTTGGGAACACTTAGGACCAAGACCAAAAAGTCTTGGACAAAACAAGTAAAACAGCTCACTAAGTGAACTACGACACACAATTGGGCGCGAAAACCTCACTGAAAAGTGAATTTTAAGAAAACGAAATTGGGATTCATTTGCTCTAAAATCGGGGTTAGATCCATTTCTCACTCAATTTGACCTTATGATCAAGAATATTAAGTCAGACTTTTGATATCACACATGGATTTTGTGAAATATGAAAATTATGATTCTGGGTGCTTCCGAGCCATATTTTTGGGTACTTTTTGGGGTCGTTTCATTAATTTTGCCCAATTTTTTGATGTCCGGTCGAAGGCTTTGTTAGGGTCGTTTCATTAATTTTGTCCAATTTTTTGGTGTTCGGTCCAAGGCTTTAGGTCTTAGGCCTAAGCCTTCACATACGTGAAAATACCTATACTTAGCCATATTTCACATTCATATCATATAAAACATTCCCCATTACTCTCTCAAACCTCTAGACTAATATTTCTCTCAAATTCCAAGAGTCCAAATCTCTTCTGGATCTTAAGGATTTCACTCAAGCTTCAAGTCCTCAAGAGTCAAGGTATGTGGATTTCAACAATTGGGTTCTTTCCCCCATGATTCCCAAGCATTATTTTTACCTAAATTAAATGATTTAAAGTTGATTTACTCATGGGTCTTATTTATTATAAATTTCACTGCACACTATGTTTGAATTTCATGAAATTGTGATTGTTTTAGCATGTTTTGAGCTATGAATCTAAGGTCTATTGTAGGAATTGATGAAGGGTTTTGGTGTACATTACATGATGGTATTACAAAGTATTGATGGGTGGTTTTACATTAGACTTCACTGCATCTTTTCACTCTTGAATTGCATTATTTTACACTAGCATTACACACTCGCCAAGTGCTTGATAAATGTTCAGTTATAGATTCTTGAGTTATTGAGGGCTTATTGCATGACTTATCCATCAAGTGGCTTTAGGATGATGAAATAAATATGGATATGTGTTGAATTCATGAAAAGTACCCATGGGTTTGCAAGTAGATTGTTGGATTTCAAGTTGTTGTGCTCTTGAGAAGTTTGAGAAGCCCTTTCTTGATGCTTGAAATGTGATGGTTTGATGAGCTAGATCTTTGACTCTTATCGAAAAGATTATATTTTAACGTATGGACCTTCTACTGAAAAGGCTATGTCGAAATGTAGAATAACTAGTAGTTCCTACATAAAAGATTATATGGTAAGGTATGGACAACCTATCAAAAAGGCCATGTTGTAAGGTAAAACTCAGGATTTCTACTGAAAAGATCATATCATAAGTTGTGGACAATCTACCGAAAAGGCCATGCTGTAAGGTAGAATGACTCATGGTTCCTACTTAAAAGATTATATCTTAAGGTAGGGACAACCTACCGAAAAGGACATATTGTAAGGTAGGATCTCTCTCTCTTGCCGATAAGATCATATTGTAAGGCAAGTATCCCCCTCCTTACCGAAGATATTATGTCATAAGGTAAGGATACATAAGAACTTCTACCGATGAGGCCATGTCATAAGGTAGAATCAGCCATGACTATTACCAAAAGGATTGTATCGTAAGGTAAGAGGTATCTCATACTACCTACCCAAAAAGACTATGTCGTAAAGTAGGGGTATCAGAACACTCTCCAAAAATGTCTATACCGTAAGGTGAGTGGGTAGCTACTTGGCCATTCTCAAGCACGTTTGTGTAAAGGTTGAGCATACTTATAGACCACATTGAGTTTACATTTCTTGATTATGACTAAGCATCTTTTACTTCAAGCATTGACCATGCATGCTATACTGATATTATACTATCACTTGCCTATGCTTATGCATTTTTACTATATTGCCTATCTCTTGTTGCATTGCATCCTACATACTTAGTACATTCAAATGTACCAATCCATACTCTATGCCTACATAATATCACCATATAGGAACCAAAGCTCCGATTAATTCTCCTACACGTGGCTAGATGGATTATTTGAGTTAGCTTTTGGTGAGTCCTCATGTACGGGGACAATATCTATCTTCTCTAATGCTTATGTTCAGACTACATCTTGTATATTTTGATTACCAATTTTCACTATTATGAGGGTGAGCCTGATTTTTCGTCTTGGTCCCAGCGAAGTTCTATGTTTAGAGGTGATGTTGGACAAATATGTAAGGATGTTATAAGCTTGACGCTCTTTGACTCTCTTGATGTTTTATGAAATGAAGGTTTACCCATGGTACCTATGCCCTTATTTCTACTCATTTATTATTGTTTAAATTGCTTCCACGGCCAAGGACGTGTAATGTTATGATAAGAGGTTTTCTTGGAGTTCCTATGGGTTCTCTATGCGCCATGTCACATCCAGGCCCTAGTTTGGGTCATGAAAAAATTTGTATCAGAGAACTAGGTGATTAATTGTCCATGGACTCCAACACACCGTGTTGATTAGAGTCTTATTTATGGTTGTTAAGTGCACAATAACTATGAATGGGAGGCTATGAGGCGTTTTAGGAAATATTTCCCTTCTTCTTACTTTATGTCACGCTATAGGGGTTAAGGTGAGGTTTTCCCCCTAACAATTATTCTTTGCTATGCTAGATCATGCCTATACAAAGAGGAAGAAGATATCGTATTCCAAAGGGACAATCGGCCTACCTTGCACATCAAGCTCCTGATGGTGGAGGGGCTACCAAGGTTGAGTTCCGGAACGCTATAACTATGTTGGCCTATGCCATTACTAATCAAATCAACCAAGGGGTCCAAGACCCTTATGGTCCTACTCCGGCCTCTAGGGTGGGGGAATTTACAAGGATGAAACCACCGGAGTTCTACGGGTCTAAGGTGGATGAGGACCCCCAAGAATTCATAGATAAGGTGTATATGGTGCTATCCACCATAGGTGTAAGTATTGAGGAAAGGGTGAATCTAGCGGCTTATTAACTAAAAGGTATAGCTCAAATTTTGTTTGTGTAATAGAAGGTGAAGAGAGGGAGCCATGACGCTATTCCTTGGGAGGAGTTCAAAGCCACCTTCCTCAATCGGTTCTTCCCTCTTGAGTTGAGAGAGTCTAAACTGATGGAGTTCATGAACCTTAGGGAAGATTCAATGAGTGTGAGGGAATATGCTCTCAAGTTCAACAAGTTTTCCAACTATGCACCATATTTGGTGGCCGACCCTATGTCAAGGGTGAACAAGTTTGTGATGGGGGTATCCGATTTGGTTAATGAAGAGTGTCATACAATAATGCTTGTGAGAGATATGGATTTGTCTCGGCTCATGACCTTTGCGAGCAACTTGAGGGGGAGAAACTTAGGAAGAATAGAAGTGGGGAGTCCTAGAGGGCTCGAACTAAGGGTGATCATCTTCAACAAGATTTTGAGTTGCAAGGCCAAGGGTCTCTAGTGCTCCAAACAAGAGGGTTTCCAAGGAAGGGATACCTAATCTAAGGCTACAAGAAGGTGGTAAGAGGGTGGCTCATCCTAGATACCCAAAATGTGGGAGCAAAACATGGTAGCACATATTGGAGGAACAAGAGTGCATGTTTTGGGTGTACTGAGATGGGCCACAAAATTCCAAATTGTCTATATGCACAAAACAAGGGCAAAGGTAGTGATGTTGATCAAGGGGGTGCTTCAAGACGTAATCGATTCTATGCTCTTCAAAGGAGGCAAGGAGGGGATGAGGTTCCCGATGATGTTACCGATCAGTTAAGGTTCTTTTTTTTTTGAATTTTGTTGTGCATGCTTGATAGTTCCGGGAGTCGCTACTTCTTGTGTTATTCCTTTTGTTTCTAGTAAGATTCATATGTGTCCCGAATGTTATGTGAATCTATTATGGCTAGAAAGTCTATAAGGGTTGCCCCATGTTCTTATTGTAATGACTCTTTTTTGTGATCTTGGTTGAATTTGATTTGATGGGTTAGAGGTCTTGGGGTGATTTGGCTACATGCATATCATGCTTCCAATGAGTGTAGAATCCATAAGGTTGTAATATGATGGTTAAGGATAGACGATATATTTGGACAACTTCAATGGGTTAGTCACTTCTCTAAGATTTATCTTTGGTTTGGGTTTTGTTCCCAAGTGAGGATGAGGGTAGGTAATATCCCTAGGTGTGGTTTAGGTATAAGAGTGAGCATTTTAAGTTGTGGTTGAGTTGTTTGGTTTGACTTATGCACTGGCTATGTCTATGGGTTTCATGAATAGGATCTTAAAACCCTACCTCGGCCATGCTTGTGGTGGCCTCTAGTGATGGAGCATGGATTTATTTAGAGCTTATAGGTCATGTCACGACCCAATCCTAAGGCCAAGACGTGACACGGCGCAGAGGAACCTAGGGACCCTAAGAAAGCCTCTTAGAACATCATTACACATCCTTAGTCATGGAAGCAATGTAAAACAACATAAAGTAAGAATAAGGGGCAAAAGGGCTAAGTGACAGCCTACAAAAAATCATCATCAAGAGACAAAGAGTCAAAGCTCATATCATAGATAAATGACTTGTCCAACAAACACCTCTAAATACATAGATAAGAGCGGGGACCAAGACAAAGTAACCAGGCTCATCCTCATAGTCAAAATAGAACATAAAGTAGAGTGTCTCAATACAAAGTAAGGGAAAACGTAGACCAAGGTCCCCGAAATGGAGGAATCACCCACTATCTTGAGTAGCAACTATCCACGTGGAGGAGGAGGATGATCATCTTGGGCTCAGATTTCTACATGGTCATATCATGCAGGCAAGAGTATGTGTTAGTATATTTGAATGTACTAAGTATGTAGGACACTATGCAACAAGAAATAAACATCATAATCAAAATGCATATCAATAGGCAATAGACATAATATAGCAATTTGGCATGTATGACCAACACTAAAGTGAAACATTCTTACAAAACTCTCGCTCGTATAAGATATCATATGTGTAGAATAAAACAAATTAGATTTCCAAGTACAAACCCCTTGGTTGGTTAGTGATGATGCTGCCCTATCACTTAAGTGGTGAAGTACTAACCATTCACTCGGTTGATGAGTACAAACCACCAACTCAGTTGGTGATAATGTCGCTCCATCACCTAGGTGATGAAGTACTAACCTTTCCTTCGGCTAATGAGTAAAAAACCCCATTTTGATTATCTGGGTTCTTAAACCCCACGGATTGGGCATGGTCTAATGCAACACTTTATATAGAATTTATCATGTACATAAGCTCATTACATCATCCTAACAACAATCACATCATATCTCATGCTTTGGACCTTCAAGTCCACAAGAAACTTTAGCCGAACATTTTATCAAACACTTGACGACGTTTATAGGGGTAAAAGACCATGCAATTTAGAGATTAAATCATGCAAGAAAATCCATCACAAAACCATTAATGAATACCTTGAAACACCCCCAAGACATACACATCAAAACTCCTCATCAAATCTTACAATAGATTAAAGATTTATAGCTCAAAACTTAGTAAAACAGTCACAACTTTACATAGCTTTAACATAATGTGCAATGAATTTCATAATGATCAAGACCCATTTGTAAAATAAACTTCAAATCATGCAATTTGAGTAAAAAGAGGCTTTGGTAGCATGAGTGAAATACAATTTTGATTAACCTTAGTTCTCCATTTTTGGCATTAATTTAGACCATCTAATCAGAGATAAATCGTATTGATAATGTCGCCTTAACTAGTTTTTTCCATTGATTGATTCTATAACTCTAAATTTTCTTATGTTTAGTTCTGATTGAAATATTCCTAGTGTTCTAAAATAGTCCTTTATTTTAGTCGTAAGGAAACAAGACATTGTGTTCTATTGAAGAACAAATCTAAATTTAGACAAATTAATAACTTGGGTAAAAAGGACCCACGACAATGATAGAACATCCTCAATAATCGACTTGTTTTCCAAGTAGAGTCTCACGAAATCTTCCCTCTTGCCTTCAATTACATCAGAAAATGACTTGTAAACTTTATTATGACTGTCCCTCATTGGTTGTCCCTGGATTCCAGTATCAAGTAGTGTATCCACGGCTTCTTGTACTAATTTCTCTTGACATACCACTAATATGTTGAAATTTAAATAAAAAATAAATAAGAAGTGGAGCCCATTAGATACAAATAATGAATCGTAATAAAAATCAAAAAGAAATTTCAGGTTCGAATTCTATAGAATAAGTAATATGGATGGGCTTGTCTATAATGATAGATAAATAAAAGACTTTCTCAAGATTCTGATTCATCCACCTGAGATTTTTAAATTAAAATATGTTGGTTGAGACATGCCGGCGTTTTGATAACACCAGGAACAGGAAAAAGAAATTCCAAGAAATACAAAAAAGTAAAAAATTGGATCTATGTCATACGAATTACACCTAGTAAGAAAAGATTTTTTGTTTTAGTTTGACCTATCGTCACATATGAAATAATAGACGGTATAAATTTAGGAACTCTTTTGCCACCGGATCCATGTTGCTATTCCTACATTTAAGTTGGCAAGTTTATGATGATTTTACACTTATGTTGAGATTTTGAAAATGGTATTTTAAACATAATGTTTCATTCTTGTTGGGGATGATTTATTTATGATTACTCTTGTTATGTATGTTTCTTTTACATTCAGGGATGAATGTTCCCAAGGGGGAGATATTGAAACGACCCCAAAAGTGCCCAAAAATGTGCTTCAGAAGTGCTCAGAATCGTAATTTTCATTTATCTAAAAATCTTTCCGCTATTTTAAAAATCTGACTTCACATTCTCGTTTAGGGGGTCAAATTGGGTGGGAAATGGGTTAAATCCAAATTTTAGAGAAACCGTATCAAAATTCAAAAATCGCAAAGAATGCTATTTAGGAGGCTCAATTTTGAAGCGGCATATCTCTTACTAGACGAAGAACTGGGTGTCCCACCCCATACCAAATCAATTCCCATTGAATTATCTTTCAAAAACACTTTGTTTCAACTCAATCTAAGTTCGGATGAAGGATTTTTGCCCGTTTTCGTAAAACTTGTTTATGTAGAAAATGTTGATTCCTGTGTGGTTTTTCGCATCACTTCCGCGACACGCCCATGTGTTTTTTGGTGCCTGTTTTAATTTTCAGTCCAAGACTTATAAGTCTTGGGCCTAAGTGTTCCCACATTTGAAAATGCATATATTTAGCCTTACTTTACACTCATATCACCCTACATTCCCTAATGCTCACTTAAACATTTAGCCTCATATTTCACCTTAAATTCAAGTCCCAAACTTAAGACCAATCTGAAGGATTTCATCAAGGATCTCAGTCAAGCTTCAAGTTTGCATCTCCAATCTTCTTCAAGGCTTCTCTAAGGTCAAGGTATGTGGTGCTGAACCATTGGGTCCTTCAACCCATGGTACCTAAACCCTCTACATGTGGGTCTTGTATATTGAGAAATTTACTGCACAGTGATTTTACTTCATGAAGGTATGGTTTTAGCATGTTTTGAGCTCTAAATCTTTGATCTAATGTTGGATTTGATGAGGGGTTTTGATGTGTATGTCTTGGGGGTGTTGTAAAGTATTGATTGATGGTTTTACCACTAATTTTATTGCATGATTTCATATATAAATTGCATGGTATTTTACCCCCATTATACACCTGCCAAGTGTTTGATAAAATGTCCGGCTAGGTTTACTTGAGGAATTGAAAGTCTAATGCTTGTCTTATGTTGTGACTGACTGACTTTATGATGATGAGAAAAGGATCCAGATGTGTTGATTTCATGAAAAGTATGCATGATAATGAAGGAAGAGCATGTATATGATGTTATGATGATGATACAAGGAAAGTATGTATATGGTATTTCTCTATGTAGTGTTGAATTGACAATAACCAAATTGAGGGGTAGATACCTTATTAACCAAATTGAGGGGTTGATACCTCATTGACCAAATTGAGGGGTTGATACCTCATTAACCAAATTGAGGGGTTGATACCTCATTAATTAATTTGAGGGGTTGATACCTCAATAATCAAATTGAGGGGTTGATGCCTCATTAAGCAAACTGAGGGGTTGATACCTCATTAACCTAATTGAGGAATTGATAGCTCATTGACCAAATTGAGGGGTTTGAACGAAATTGAAGGGTTGATACTTCATTGACCAAATTATGGGGGTTGATACCTCAATCGCCTTAGAGGTGGGTGGTGTATGCTAATAACCAAATTGAGGGGGGTTGATACCTTAATCACCTAGGATGGGAGATAGTAAGCCAATTGACCAAAGGATGGTCTCCTTTCTACGTACATTCTATGTTTTATATAATCATGATTTTACTTCAAGCACAATTCATATATGATATATCGTTGCTATTGTATCTATGGTCTATGTTATGCATTTTAGTCATGTTGCCTTTCTCCTGTTGCATTGCATCCAACGCACTTAGTATATTTAAAAGTACTAATGCATACTTTATGCCTAACTGCTATCACCGTGTAGGAACCGAGCTCCTTTTGGTCATTGTCCTCCTCCACGTGGCTAGTGGCTTCCATTCAAGCTAGTGGGTGAGTCTTCATGAACGAGGGAAATAACTATTTTCTTATCTTATGTAATGAAGACTACCTTTCCTTTTTGTATACTTGACTGTAAGGGTGAGCCCGGTTGGTTGTCTTGGCCCCCGCTAAGTTCTATGTTAGAGGTGTTCTTGGACATTTTATGTATTATACTTGAGCTTTAACTCACTTATGATTTTCAAGATATTTAAGTATAAATCTCTCTCTCCCTTAGTACCAATTTTCCTTGTTTATGTTTTCTACGTTGCTTTACATTGCTTCCGCAACCAGGGATGTGTAATGATATGCTATGAGGCTTGTTTGGGGTTTCTTAGGGCTCCCTATTCACCAGTCATGTCTAGGCCCTAGGCTTTGGTCGCGATAGAAGTTGTGGAGACATTAACTTTATGGGGTGTATTGTGAGATTATTACTGATCAGCAGAGTCTCAAATACATCTTTTATCTGTATAATCTTATCATGAGACAACATAGTGGTTGGAGCTACTTAATTATTATAAAAATCTCTATTCTATATCACCTAGGGAAGAGATATGTGGTGGTAGATGCCTCGAGCCGAAAAGCAACTAGTATGGGGAGTTTGGCATTCTTTAGGGCAGAGGAGAGGACCTTGGGTTTGGAGCTTCAGTCACTCACCAAATTGATGGTTCAGTTAGATATTTCTCTGCCTCAGAGTATACTAGCCTTTGTTGAGGCTAGGTCTTCCTTTCTTGATTAGATTTGTGCTAATCTGTTTGAAGATCCCAGATTATGTTTGATTCGTGTCCAAATGTTGAGGGGTTAAGCCAAGTTAGCTATTATCGATTCTAACTGCATATTGAGGATAAATGATAGAGTTTATGTGCCTATGGTTGGGTATTGGGTGAGATTGATATTGGAAGAGGCTCATTTGCTAAATATTCCATCCATCCTGGTGTAGGTAAGATATACCATGATCTAAAACAATATTGTTTGTGGTTTGTCATAAATAGAGACAAAGACAAATTCATGGCCAAGCATTTGAACTGTCAATAGGTTAAGTATGAGTAGCAAAAGACCGGTAGGTCGATGCAAAGGCCATTCCAGAGTGGAAGTAGGAGAGAGTAATTATGGAATTTTTTATGGTTTTGCCCATGGACTTGGAAAAGTTTTACTCAATTTGGGTAGTTGTTGCTTGTTTAACAAATTCAAGACACTTTATACAGGTGCGCACAAGCTACAGTGCAAAGCAGTTAGCTAGATTATATCTGGGTCATTGTTAGATTACATGGGGAATTAGTGTCTGATGGAGGGTCACTGTTCACTTCTCACTTTTGGAACTCTATATAGCATGGTTTAGGTACTAGAGCGGATTTGACTTTTGCTTTTCACCCTTAGACTGATGATCAGTATGAGTTCACCATCCAGGTATAGGAGGACATACTTAGGACCTATGTGATGGATTTTGGAGTCTGATAAGACCAACACTTACCATTGGCAACGTTTGCATATAAAAACTATTACCATTCCTGCATTCTGATGACACTTTTTGAAGCTTAGTATAGTTGGGTATAGATTACCGATCGGATGATTTGATTCTAGTTCAGTTGAGATATTGGGTTATTATTTACTTCTAGATGCCATGGAGTTAGTCTGATTATGTTAGAGTAGACTTTTATATATTAAAATTGCCAGAAGTGTTATGTTGATCGAAGGGTTAGGTCTCTTGACTTCTCTATTTTTGACAGTGTATGGTTTAAAGTTTCACCCATGAAAAGGGAACAGGGGCAAGCTCAGTCCCAGATTCATTAGCACATTTGAGATTTTGAATAGAGTTGGTGAGGTGGCCTATAAGACGGTCTTACCACCTAGATTATCAGTTGTTCATCCTGTTTTTCAGGTTTCCATACTTTGATGATACTTTCCTAATGAGTCCCATGTGATCTCATTAGAATCTGTAGTGTTGGGTTCAGAATTATCTTATGATGAGCAGCCTATAGCTATATTGGATAGGCAGGTTCCGATATTGAAATCCAAATGTATAGCTTCAGTGAAGTGTTAGTGGTGGCACCATTCTGTGATAAGGCTACTTAGGAGTTGGAGCCAGATATACTGGCCAGATATCCTAGACTTTTTTACGCTTCAGGTACTCCTTTTTCACTTATTTTGAGGATAAATAATATTTTTATTGGTGAATGATATACATGTTGGTCATTTTTGAGCTTATTTGTGAAAATTATTGTTTTACCATTTCGTAAGTTACTTTTGGCCTATTTTGAACTATCGTTATTTGTTGGAACTAAAATCCTATGTTTTAAAAGTTGAAAATATTAGTTTTGGTATTTTTGAAACCTTAACATGTTGAAATAGTGTGTTTTTGTACGGTTTTGAGTTTCAGGTGTTAGATTGGAGATCTGTTTATTTCATTAGTTCTGGAACATCGATACTGGTCCACGAGAAGTTACAGAACTAAATTTAGAGCTAAAATGATGTTCTTAGGCCCAAATTTGCATTTTTAGTTTTTTTCGGAACTAAAGTTTGACTTTGGTCAATATTTCGATTTCGCAAACTGAAATAAAAATTTCGATAGATCCAGTAGTTCCTTATGACGAAATTAATGGTAGAAATGGTCTCATCATAATTAATGGAGTTGCCGAGGGTAGTTTTGGTATTTTGAGTTTTAAACTACTTTATTTGACTCGTATTCTGTTAGGACCCCAAAAAGTTCCCGAAAATGTGCCTGAAAGTGCTCGGAATTGTCATTTTCATATATCTCAAAATCCATGCATGATATCAAAAATTTGACTTCTTATTCTTGTTCAGGGGGTCATTTTTAGTGGAAAATGAGTCTAACCTAGATTTAAGTGCAAACGGTTAACAATTTCAATTTTCCGAAAATGCAAATTCCAGTGAGGTTTGCGTCACGTGGAGAGGGCTCGCAGATGAAGAAATCTTGATTTCGTAATAGGTCCATCATGCGGACATTTGTATTTTCCTGCCTAGTCAATTTCGTGTGGTCCAAGGTTTTTGGATCTTGGGCCTAAGTATTCCCAAACGTAAAAATTCCTACACTTAAGCATTTTTCACGCTCATATCATTCTAACCATTCCCCAATACTCACTCAAACACTTAGCCAAATATTTTACTCCTAAACTCTAGTCTCAAAACCCTCTCCGGATCTAAGGATTTCCTCTCAAGCTTCAAGTCTCCACCTCCAATCTTCATCAAATTCATATCCAAAGCTAAGGTATGTGGGTTTCTTTCATGGATTTCTTTCACCCATGATACAAAATCTCTTTTACTCAAAATTGAATGATTTAAAGTTGATTTATTCATAGGTCTTATCCATTATGAAATTCACTGCACACTATGTTGGGTTTATGAAATTGTGACTGTTTTACTATGTTTGGAGCTATGAACCTAAGGTCTAATGTGAGAATTGATTAAGGGTCATGTTGTATATTATTTGAGGGTGTTACCAAGTATCTATTGATGGCTTTACACTTATTTTTTAGCATTATTTTCCTCTTGAATTGCATGATTTTACACTGGCATTACACATTTCCTCTAATTGTTTGATAAAATGTTCGGTTATGGATTCTTGAGGAATTGAATGTCCAATGTATGTCTTATGAGATGAATGACTCTTGATGTTATGATATGGTAGTTAACCTTAGTCCCAATTCCCCTTGTTTACGTTTATCTCTTATTATCATTCTAATTGCTTCCGCGACCAAAGATATGTAATGACATGATATGAGGCTTGTTTAGGGTTCCTTCGGATTCCCTATTCGCCGGTCATGTATAGGCCTTAGGCTTGAGTCGTGACAAAGGTGGTATCAGAGCACTATGTTGTTAGATACTCGGAGTCCAACATACCGCATAGATTAGAGTCTTATTCATGGTTGTGTTGTGCACCAAAACTATGAGTAGGAGGCTATGAGATGTTTTAGGAAATGTTTCCTTTCTTCATGTTCTAAGTCATGCTATAGAGTTGAAGTACGCTTTCCCCGTAACAATTGTTCTTTGCTATGCTAGATCATGCCTAACACGAGGGAAAGACGATCTCGTATGCCAGAGGAAAAAATGGCCAATGGAGAGCTTAGGGATGCTCTCAGCTTACTTGCACAAGTGGTGGCTAATCAAGACAACCAAGGGGCCCACGCCCCTCATGCTCTGACAGCTGCCTCTTGGGTAAGAGATTCTCTTGGAATTCTATGGGTCAAAGATGAACAAGAATCCCAAAGAGTTCATTGAGAAGGTCTACAAAATTTGGTCTATCATGGGTATGAGGCCGGAGGATAAGGCGGATGGCGACCTACCAACTCAAAAGGGATAGCACAAATATGGTACAACCAATGGAAGGAGGAAAAGGGAGTCAACTATGTGGTACTTTGTAAGGAATTCGAGGTGGCCTTCATTAATCAGTTCTTCCCCCTTGAACTTAGGGAAGTAAAGTTTGTGGAATTTATGAATTTGAAAAAAGGGTCTATGAGTATAAGGGATTATGCTCTCATGTTTACCCAACTCTCTAAGCATGCTCCGTATTTGGTCGCCGATTCAAGATCTAGGATGAACAAATTTGTGATTGGTGTTTTCGACTTGATAGTGAAGAATGTCATTCCACCATGTATATTAATGACATGGACTTGTCACGTTTGATGACCTACGCCAAACAAATGGAAGAGGGGAGATTGAGGAAGAGAAGGGGGCATAAGGCGAAGAGGGCTCGTTTTGAGGGTAAGTTCCAAAGGAGTGGTCGGTTCCATCAATTCCAAAGGTCTACTCATGCATTTGATAAAAGTGCTGAAAAAGATCTTCCGAGGGCCTAAGCTGTTATGGGTGTGTGCTCCTATTGATGTGTGTCTGAAGTGTGGTAAGGGTCACGGTGGCCCATGTTTGAAAAGTATCAGTGTTCGCTATGGTTGTGGGGTTGGGGCATAAGGCAATAGATTTCCCCCAAAACCATAATAAGGGAAAGAAGGATCGTCCACAAAGTGCTAATACGATCCCATTGGGGAGAGGTGGCTGAGAAGATGGTGCCCCAAGGCACAACCGATTGTATGTTTTGCATAGAAGGCAAAGGGTTGATGAAGTCCTCGATGTTCTTATCGGTACGTTAAAAATCTTTAACTTTGTTGTGTGTGCATTGATTGATGCAGGTGCCACTCTTTCTTTTGTTACCCCTCTTTGTTGCCAAAAAGTTCCATGTTGATCCAAATTGTTGCATGAGTCATATGAGGTGTCTACTCCCATTGGTGCATCTATTGTAGCTAGAAAAGTTTATAGAAGTTTTCCTATTTGCATCTTGCATAAAATATTGCCTTGTGATCTTGTTGAGTTAGACATGGTTGATTTTGATATTATTCTTGGGATAGATTTGTTGCATGCATACTATGCTTCTATTGATTGTAGAATCTGTAGGGTCAAATTTCAATTTCCAAATGAACCCGTCCTTGAGTTGGAGTCAAGATGTGGTGGTCAAGGGTAGATTCATCTCTTACATTAAAGCCCGTAAGTTCATCTCTAAGGGGTGTCTTTACAATCTTGTGAGGGTTAGGGATGTGGAGTCTAAAGTCCTTCCCATAGAGTCGGTTCCGGTTGTAAATGAATTTCTTGATGTCTTCCCTAATGTCCTTCCCGGTGTTCCTCCTGAAAGGGAAATAGACTTTGGCGTAGTCCTCCTCCACGATACTGAACCCATTTCTATTCCCCCTTACTATATGGACCCAACATAGTTGAAGGAGTTGAAAGAATAATTGAGGGACTTGTTGGAGAAGGGATTTTTTAGACCTAGCCAATCACATTGGGATGCTCCGATATTGTTTGTGAAAAAGAAGGATGGGTCCCTTAGGGTATGTATTGAGTACCGACAAATCAATAGGGTCACCATCAAGAATAGCTATCCTCTTCCAAGGATTGATGATTTGTTTGACCAATTGCAAGGGGCTAGCATTTCTCTTAGATTGATCTTCAGTCTGGGTATTCATCATGGAAAGTGAGGGAGTGTGATCTTACCAAGACGGCCTTCCAGACTAGGTATGGGCATTACGAATTTGTGGTGATGTCTTTTGGGTTGACCAATACACAGACCATCTTTATGGACCTAATGAATAGGGTCTTTAAACTTTACCTTGATTCCTTTGTTGTGGTCTTCATTGGTGATATTTTGATATATTCTCATGGTTAGGAGGAGCATAGGGCTCATTTGATGGTTGTGTTGCAAAGATTGAGGGAGGAGAAATTGTATGCTAAAGATTAAAAATGTACATTTTGGTTGTGAGAGGTTGCCTTCCTAGGACATGTCGTGTCGGGGGATGGTATTAAGGTGGATCCAAAGAAGACCGATACGATAAGAAATTGGCCTAAACTATTAATCCTCTTGGACATAGGGGTTTCTTGGGCCTAGCCGGCTATTATCAGAGGTTTGTGAATGGGCTCTCTTCTATTGCTTTTCCTATGCAAAATTGACTCAAAAGAAAGAAAAATTTGTGTTGTCCGACGAATGTGAAAAGAGTTTCCAAACATTGAAAGATAAGCTTGTGTCCGCTCCTACATTGTCACTACTGCATGGACTTGAGTATTTGTTATGTATTTTGATGCTTCCTGGGTTGGTTTGGGTTCTGTGTTGATGGAAAATGGTAATGTCATAGCCTATTGTCACGGACCTAGAACTCACACTAGAATTTCTGTGCGGCACTAGTCAATTTACTGACGAATCTTTCATGATCTTGCAAATACTAGTAAGCCTTTTCAACTTTGGATCGCTAAGGGAGGGCTAGATTAAGAAGACACGAGAGCTTTTAGAAAGAAGACTTCTTTAATACTTGGAAGAATGCTTTACAAGACTTGGATTTCTTGTTGGATTTTTGGGTGATCCTAACAAATAAATGGCCCTCCTTTTAATACAACTTCCTAGGGGCCAAATGGCAATTAATATTTGCATAAGAAGTCCCTAAATATTTACACTTTAGTCCCTCTCTAGATTCTTCCACACAAGTCTAGAGAGGACCGAAGACTTCAAGGACTCTCCACACACTTCTACACGTTTTTGAAACATTCCAGCTCTCTCTAGTCTTGTTTTCAATCTTTTGCACAATTCTAGAGAATTTCGGAGTCCTCCAGGGCACGGTAGACATGTTCCTGCATTGTTTTGAGGCAGAATTTAGGTGGGACATGCCACTATGCTTCTAGACAACTCAAAGTGCATGAAAAGAACTACCCTACCCATGACCTTGAGTTGGCAGCCATTGTATTTGCATTAAAGATTTGGCATCATTACTTGTATGGGGTGCATGTTGATGTGTTTACCGATCATAAGAACCTCCAATATGTCTTCACTCAAAAGGATCTCAACTTGAGGCAAATGAGATGGTTAGAACTTCTTAAGGACTATGATATGATTGTGAATTATCATCCTGATAAGGCAAATATGGTGGCAGATGCTTTGAGTAGGGCGTCTATGGGTAGCCTAGCTCATGTTGATGGTTGTGATAAGGATATGGCTAAGGAGGTGAACCGATTGGCTAGATTGGGTGTTCGGTTGGAAGAGGTTGGTAATGGGGTTATTCTTTTTGTTGACGATTCTATGTCTTCATTGATTGATGAGGTGATAGCAAAACAAATTCTTGATCCCTCCTTGGTCAAATTGAGGGCCTTGGTAAAAGAGGGCAAGGTGGAGGTTTTCTCCCAAGAGGGAGATTATGCCCTTATGTACCAAGGTAGGTTGTGTATACCATGTGTTTATGGTTTGATAGAAAATATCCTTGCTGAGGCCCATAAATTTTCTTATTCTATCCACCTCGGTTCCACCAGAATGTATAGAGACTCGAGAGATGTGTATGGGTGGGGAGGCATGAAGAGGGACATTGCCAAATTTGTTTTCGGTTGTCATAGTTGTCAACAAGTCAAAGCTGAACATCAAAGCTCAGGTGGCCTAACTCAAGACGTTGAGATTCCTACTTGGAAGTGTGAGGAGATTAATATGGATTTTGTGGTTGGGTGGCCTGTGACTAGGAAGGGTTTTGATTCCATTTGGGTGGTGGTTAGTTGATAGGATGACCAAATTGACTCACTTACTACTGGTTAAGACCACATATGAGGCTGAAGATTATGCAAAGTTGTACATTCATGATTTTGTAAGGTTGCATGTGGCTCTTTAGTCCATCATATCGAATCATGGGGAACAATTCACTTCACACTTTTGGAGGTCCTTTCAAAGGGGTCTTGGTACTATAGTCAAGCTTTCTACGACCTTCCACCCTCAAATGGATGGCAATGCTGAGATAACCATCCAAACCCTTGAGGATATTCTTAGAGCATATGTGTTGGAGCTTAAAGTTAGTTGGGATGATCATCTTCCATTTATTGAGTTTGCCTAGAATAGTAGCTATCATTCTAGCATCGGTATAGCTCTATTTGAGGCTCTCTATAGTAGGTGTTGTAGATCACCGGTTGGGTTGTTTGAGCTTGGTAACGTGGCCTTATTAGGACCAGATCTTGTTATGGAGGTTCTTGAAAAGGTTAGAATGATGAGAGAAATGTTAAAGACGTACCAAAGTCGTCTGAAGTCGTTAAAAGTCTTATGTCGACCCGAGGAGAAGGAATCTTGAGTTCAAGGTTGGTGATTGGGTCTACTTGAAGGTGTCATCCATGAAGGATGTGGTCCATTCTATTAAGAGGGGAAAGTTGAGCCCAAGATACTTAGGTCCTTATACGGTGATGAGAAGAGTTGACAAGGTAGCATATGAGTTAGAATTGCCTAGAGAAATAGATTTGGTTCATTCAGTGTTTCATGTGTTCATGATGAGAAAATGTGTGGGTGATCTGAACGCCATTGTGCCTCTTAATGTTGCAGGTGTTGTTGAAGATAATTTGACCTATGAAGAGGTTCCAATTGAGATCTTAGATATGCAAGTGAAGAGATTGAAGAACAAAGAGGTCGCTTCCGTTAAGGTCCTTTGGAGGAATCAACAAGTTGAAAGTGCTACTTGGGAAGCCGAAACGGACATACAAAAGTGATATCCTTACCTTTTCCACTCCACTCAAGCCTAAGGTATTGATCTAAGTCCTTTATATGATCTCAAGTATTAAGTATAGTCCTCATGTCATTGCATATGTTCATGTTTAAATTGACTAAGTTTAAGATGATTTTACACACTTATGATGAGATTTTGAAATGATGTTTAAGTGCATTGAAGCATTACTTTGTGGGCTGAAATTGTCATGTTTGTGTATGTCATATATGTCTCTTTGACATTCGGGGACGAATGTTTCCAACTGGGAGATATTGTAATGACCCAAAAAATGTGCCTTAGAAGTGCCCAAAATCATAATTTCCATATATCCCAAAATATGTACTTTATATCAAAAATCCAAATTCATATTCTTGTTTGGGGGGTCATTTTGAGTGAAAAATGGGTCTAACCTCGATTTAAGAGCAAACAATTAGCGATTTTGATTTTCCAAAAAATGCAAATTCTAATGTGGTTTATGCTCCTAGTGCTATGTGGCTAGGGTGCGCAGATGAAGAAATATTCATTTCGGGACTGGTGCGCAACGCGAATCTGTGTACTTTCCTTCCCAGTTAATCTTGTGTGGTCCAAGACTTTGGGTCTTAGGCCTAAGTGTTCCCAAATGTAAAAATACCTATACTTAACCATTTTTCACGCTCATATCATTCTAAACATTCCCCAATACTCATTCGAACACTTAGACAAATATTTTACTCCTAAACTCAAGTCTCAAAACCCTCTCCGGATCTAAGGATTTCCTCTCAAGCTTCAAGTCTATATCTCCAATCTTTATCAAGTTCATTTCCAAAGCTAAGGTATGTGGGCTTCTTTCATGGGTTCCTTTCACCCATGATATCCAAGATCTTTTACTCAAAATTACATGATTTAAAGTTGATTTAGTCACGGGTCTTATCCATTATGAAGTTCACTAAACACTATGTTGGGGTTTATGAAATTGTGACTATTTTACTATATTTGGAGCTATGAATCTAAGATCTATTGTGAGAATTGATGAAGGGTCCCGATGTATATTGTTTGAGGGTATTATCAAGTATCTATTGATGGCTTTACACTAATTTTTCTAGCACGATTTCACACTTGAATTGCATGGTTTTACACTAGCATTACAGACCCTCTCAGTGTTTGATAAAATGTTCGGTTATGGATTCTTGAGGAATTGAAGGTCCAATGCATGTCTTATGAGTTGAATGACTATATGATGATGAAATGATGATGAGATGACAATGATGAAAAGGAATTTATGTGTATGATGATGAAAGAGTGTATATATATGTATGATATTATCTTTATATTGTGTCGGGGATGACCAGTCCTAGCTCGGGGGTTTGTAGGACAGGGTAACCCACTGAGGGGCTGGTACCTTGGTCTCTATGTTGAGAAAATGTATTGGAGATCCTAATACTATTGTACCTCTTGATGTTGTAGGAATTGTTGAGGATAACATAACTTATGAGGAGGTTCGGGTTCAGATCTTGGATAGGCAGGCAAAGAGATTGAGGAATAAAGAGGTGGCATCTGTTAAGGTACTTTGGAGGAACCAAAAAGTTGAATGTGCTACATGGGAGGCCGAAGTGGACATGCAAAAGCGGTATCCTCATCTTTTTCACTACACTCAAGCCAAAAGTACTAATCCTAAGTCCCATATGTGACTTCAAGTCATACATTTCAGCACCTATGTCATTCATATGCATTCATATTTAAGTGGATAAACTTATGATGATTTCACACTGATATTGAAAATATGAAAATGGTATTTTACATGTTATGTTGCATTCTTGTTAGGGATAATTTTTGCATGATCACTCTTGTCTTATACATCTCTTTTACATTCAGGGATGAATTTTCCCAAGGGGGAATATTGAAACGACCCCCCAAAATGCCCAAAATTGTGCCTCAGAACGCCTGGAATTTTAATTTTCATATATCTCAAAATTCGTTTGTTATTTCAATAATTCGAATTTATATTTGTGATCAGGAGGTAAAAGTTAGGTGAAGAAGGGTATAATCCCGATTTAAGAGCGAAAGATTAGTAATTATAAATTTTTAAGTGATGAATTCCAGTGAGGTTTACGTGTTCCATCTGCGACGTGCCAACGACGCACTTTAGTGTCATTCCTTCTCTGCATCCTCTTTGCCACACTAAGAGGTGTATTTTGCATGGCAGTGCTTTCCTTTACAGTCCAAAATATTTTAAGTGTTGAGCCCAAGTATCCCAAGTATGTTTTTATCTATACTTAGCCAAATTTCACCCCTATATCATTCTAAATATTTCCCAATACTCCCCACAACACAGCCATATTTTCACTCCCTAAGTCAAGTCCCAAAACCCTTATCCGAAATTAAGGATTCTCTTCAAGCTTTAAGCCTCCATCTTCAATCTTCACCAAGAACTTCTCCAAAGCTAAGGTATGTGGTATTGAACCATTGGTTCCTATTATCTATGGTGCCTAAGTCTTCTTTTTACTAATATTTTATGATTTAAAGTTAATTTTACATGTGGGTCCTGTATATTGAGAAATTTACTGCATAATGATTTTAGTTAATGAAAGTATGATTATTTTAGCATGTTTTCAGCTTTAAATCTTGGATCTAATGTTGGATTTGATGAGGGGTTTTGATATGAATGTCTTCGGGGTGTTGCAAGGTGTTGACTGATGGTTTTACTACAAATTTTCTTGCACAATTGCTTCTCTAAATTTCATAGTCTTTCACCCTCATTACACACCCCTAAGGAGTTTGATAAAATGTCAGATTATGTTTTCTTGAGGAATTGTAGGTCTAAAGCATGAGACATGATATCATCGATGTTATGATGATGAAATGAGCTTATGTACATGATATATATGTTTTATATAATGTGTTTCATTAGAGCATGCCTAATCCGGGGGGTATAGAAGCCTAGATAACCATGTGAGGGGCATGTACCTTGCCACCAGAGTGTCCAGGTGTGAATAACATCAACCATGTGAGGGTGTAGTACCTTGCGAACAAGATGTCCAGGTGTGAATGGCATCCACCATGCGAGGGGTGTAGTACCTTGCCACCAGGGTGTCCAAGTTGAATGGCATCAACCATGTGAGGGGTGTAGTATCTGGCCACCAGGGTGTCCAGGTGTGAATAGAACCTCCCAACCATAGTTGGGATTCTAGCTTGGTCTCTTCTATATATATGATATCTTATATGAGAATGAGTTTTATTGCAAATATGTTTTACGTATGCATTGATCATACATGCCATATTGTTATACTATGCCTATTGTCTAATATATGCATTTTTAGTGTGATGTCTATCTACTGTTGCATTGCACCCCACATACTTAGTATATTCAAAAGTACTAACGCATACTATTACCTACATGATATCACCATGTATAGACCAATGCTCAAATTGATCATCCTCCTCCTCTATGTGGCTAGTCGGTGCAATTCCAGGCTTGTGGTTGAGTCCTTCATTTTGGGGACTTTAGCCTATGATTGCTATTATCTATGTATTGAAACAGTTTCTTATGTTCTATTTTTACCATGAGGGTAATCTCGATTACTTTTTCTTGGCCCCCGCTCTATCTATGTATTTAGAGGTGTTGGTTGGATAAGTTGTGCAATTAAGACATGAGCCATGACTCCTTGCCTTCGATGTTGGTGTTTTGGCATGTTATCCCTTAGCCCATTTGCCCCTTATGCTTTTTTAATGTATTTTGCATGCTTCCGCGACCATTGATGTGTGATGATAAGTTGAGAGGCTTGATTGGGGTTCCTTCGGGTTCACAATTCACCATGTCACGCCTAGGCCCTAGGCTCGGGTCATGACATAAAGTCTCTCTATTCTTAAGCCAACTCTATCTTGAGGAGACACTTGTAAAAACCTTGGCCTTAAAGTGCATTGAGCATCTCATCATATTCTGAAATACGATTGCTTTTAAAATTTATGATCACTTTTGCTAGTGGTTTGACACCCAATTTCTCTTTATTAGGAACATTTGGCTACACTTCATCAATGCTTTCGATAATATAGATAACTCGTTGATCATCGGATTGCTTCATTGATTAAAAGACATTGAAGATAACTTCTTTATCATTCAATCTAAACTTGATTTATCCCAATTCTAGATCAACTAAATCTCACCCAGTAACTACGAATGGTCTCCCCAAGATGATAGGGACATAAAAATTCAACCTCATAATCAAGTATAACAAAATATATGGGGAATAAAATGCTCTCAACCTAAACTAGAACGTCACAAAAAATAACTGCTATTTTCTTGACTGTCCAATCTTCCATAAGTCATTGCATAGTAATATGAATGGGAGCTCCTAATCAAAACTATTTGTACGCTACAAGAGACATTAGATTGATGTTGGCTCCCAAGTCACATAATTTTTTTGAAAAGTTGTACACTTCATAGTGCAGAGAATCATAAATGCTTCGGGATCTTCTTTGTTTTGAAAAAAAGATCTAGTGGCTATGGTACTGCAATAATGGACGTCATCTGTAAGTTCTTAGCTCACTATCCTCTTATTCATGACTAGATCCTTCATGAACATTGTGTACCTGAGCATTTGTTCTAATGAATCAATAAGGACCAGTTTCATCGATAATTGCTTCAACATAGGGATTAAGTTCTAAAATTACCCTACTCAGACTTCTTTTTCAACCTTTAAGGGTAAGGTGGTGGAGGGCCTTTTGTGGTAGTTGGAGTTTTTGGGGTTGCCTCTACCCTCCCTTCTTATTCTATAGATTCTTTGTCTCCATATTTTTATTTTGGGGTACTTATTTATTGCCTCATTATCCTCACTGACCTCATCGTCCACTATAATCAACATAGATTGATCCATGGTCTTTTTTTCACCTTGGATAGTCACACCATGCAATGCCCATCATTCCTAGTATCTGAAGTTGTGTTGCTAGGTAGTGTACCCTTTTGTCTTTTATATAAGGTTTTATATAGCTAACTAAACTACTGTTCAAGTTGTTCTATGGCAACTGCATGTGAATACTTTTTACTGAATCCAAGATATGTCAGCTTTCATCTCTTTAAGAATCTCATCATGAGAATCGTGCTTCTTTAGTAACTTTCCTTGTATCTCCAGAATCCTTGAACCTCTCACTTGTCCATCATGGTTTCTAGGTGGAATCTAGATGCCACTTCTATAGTTTTTGTAGTTGTCCCTTCGTACCTAATCACCATTTCTATCTTGGGAACTTTCCTATCATAGTAGTCGTGTAACACCCCACATCTTAAAATAATAGTACTATGCAAATGAAATATGATATGGCTTTTCAAATTAGCGCCAATTTTTAAATGTGCCTGAATCTCAAATTAGAGGGCGATATTTATGTCTAACGCTGGAGAGGTTCGGGTGTAAATAAGTTTTAAGTCAAATTGAGGAGATCATGGCCCTAAACAAAGTGAGAGAATTTAGGTGCTTTTAGGACTTAGGAAGCTAGCAGGTGAGATATCTACTTGCTTAGCTTAAATTTGCTACCTAAACGGAGACGAGGCCCGACGTCGAATTTGTCCAAGATCGATTATGAATAAAGCCCGTGTTAAGGGTGTAACTTTAGCCAGTGTTTTACCATTGTAAAGGATAATACTTACAGCCCAAGATGAATAATAAAAGGGCCCAAGTACCTCACAACCCACTTGACTAATTGGGCCCAAAACTGAGTAAGGAGAAAAGGGGAAAAATGGGCAGCCAAGGCCCAACCAATTTGAACCCAGTAAGGCCCATGTGAAAGGGGAAGAAGCTGCATCACTAACTTAGTAAAGTAAGGCTAAAAATGCCTTAGTAAGTCAGCCAAATTCCCCTTTAAAAAGGGTTTAAAACAACTTCCATAAGCCATTTTAACTTGAACAAAAAAAATCAGATTGTTTTCCAAGTTTTCTCTCAACTCATTCTTGACCGTACAAGCAGCCACAAGAGACTTTTAGGGTTCTTGGAGAATTGTTACACCTTGAGGTTAGAGGTAAGTAAGAATACTTATGTGTTTATTATGGTTTTCTTATGTAAAACTAGAGACTAAGCTTATTATACCCTTGCTGAAACTGTTGGACAACATGTGTTCCGAAAGTTGTTGTACATTTTTCTTGTTTATTTGGAAGCTTTTCTCTTTTTGGTTGGATTGATTATGATGGTAGCCTACTGTTCTTAATGAGTATTGGTTCTATAATGATTATAAAGGTTGCTGGACCATTTTACTATATGCGAAAGTGAGTTCTTGTGTGATATTGTAATTGTGCTCATAATACGAACTTGTGGGCTGATTGATTAAGGACTATGGTCTCACGTCCTCCACCTATTTTGAGGACTCTATTTGAACTATTTTAGGACTAGTTTTATGTGTATATATGGTGGGGACTGTTTGGTTAAATTTGGAACAAGTTTGGAATTGTTGACGTCAAAATGTAGCGAAAGGATGTCACGTTATGCCGCCTATTTGTGTGTTGCATAAAATTGTTATATGTTGTGCTATGTGGGCTGTTATATGACTGTTATGACACTAAAACAGGCTGCACATGATATATATATGAGAATGTGCATTGGAAAATATGATTATGAGCAAAAAGGTTGAAAGAATACGCTCGGGATTATAATTATCTGCTAGCTGCTAGTGCTAGTTTTATCACCTACTATGTTGTAGATAAATATTTGGAGAAAAGGAAGGTTATCTCAAGGTAATAGTGAGGTCATACAGTGAGATATGTAAGGCTACTTCATTTCGTATTATTTTTCATGAAACGTAGATCCCTCCTTGGCACATAAAGGCACTTACCAACTCCGATACAACTATTAACCGTGTCTCAACTCTTTCACATGTTCATATGCTCCCATTAATTGTCACCTTCAAATCTGCATACATACTTGTATACCAGGATACACGATTTTGTTCTACTAAATAAGGTTCATCTGTTGTTCTACCTTCTATGCATTTTATTATTTGTGTAACCTACTCCTTTCATTATGGTGTTGTATTTTGTGATTGTCTACATGTCATATGTTGAATCTACAGTCCTACAACTCCAATATTATAACCACCAAAAGAATAATCTCAAAAGTAATTGAAAGATAAGTATATTGCTTATTGATGGGTGGTAACCTGAGAGGTGGAAGAATCATCTAGCCAGGATCGATTCTATCACGGGGGGTAGCCCAAGGGGTTAAAGGAAAAGCCTAGCCAGGGCCAATCCCGATATAGATTCACCACTGATCAGCTGGTCATTTGTATTACAAGTTGTGCACAGATTATACAGTAAAGGTAAAGTAATAAAAAGAACATAAAGTATATAATCCCACAGTATAACTAAGGGTGGTCTCTTATCCTACACTAGTGCATAGTTTTATTTGAGTTGTTACTTCGTATACAGTATTTCCTGCCTTACATATTCAATACATTGTCTCATACTGGCGTCCCTTACGGGGGATCTGCATTTCATACTGCAGGTACAGGTGCTAGTAGATCTCCCCAATAAAAGTATAGGATATCCTACTCCTGTTACCAAGCTCCAGGTTGCTTCGGAGCTTTGTGTATCTAGACCTTTTATTTTTGCATTGTATAGTCAGCCAAGGCGGGGCCTGTCCCGACCCTTATTAGATACTTTTCTGTTACACCCCAAAGTCCCGTTAGGGCGGACTGGCACCCGTTGCTGATAAGGCTCAGGAGAACCAACCTGCAACTATGCGCTTTCTATACTATAAGGGGTTTCTGCGTTTAACATGCCTTTAAGAAGATAAACAGTGATAACTAGTCAAAAGGAAATGCATATGACAAGGCCATTGGGGCCACGGTATTTAAAGTGTGAGACTTGACCAAACTTTACTTTACATAGTCTACAAAGCCTCTAAATAAAGAAAAACATCTGATAAGGGTCGGGACAGGCTCCGCCTCAACAAACTGTGCAATAAAACAAGCAAGCTCTAAACATTTACAAAGCCCCGAAGCAACTTGGAACTTGGTGACAGCAGCTGAATATCCTGTACTCCTATTGGTGGGATCTACTAGCACCTGTACCTGCAGTATGAAATGCAGGTCCCCCGTAAGGGACATCAGTACGAGATAATGTATCGAGTATGTAAGGCAGAAAGCATTGTATATGATATAACAACTCAAGTGAAACTGTACACTGGTGTAGCATAAAAGATAACCTTTAGTTATACTGTAGGATCATGTACTTTATGTGCTTTATATGGCTTTACCTTTACTATAGAATCTGTACTGTAAAATCTGTGCACAATTATAATACAAATGACCAACTGATCAGTGGTGAACTGTATCGGGTTCGTCCCTCGCTAGGTAATCTTCCTTAACCCCTGGGACTACCCCACGTAATAAGATATTTCCTTGGCTAGGTGATTCTTCCACCCCTCAAGATATGGGGATAGTCCCTTTGCTAGGTTCTTCCTTAATCCCCTCAGGCTATCGCCCGTGATAGGATTATCCCTCGCTAGGTGTTACTTCCGCCCCCTCGGGCTACCACCTATCAAAACTGTATACTTTATTTTTTAATTACCTTTGAGATGATTCTTTTGGTGGCCATAATATTGGAGATGTAGGACTGTATATGTAACATGTGACATGTAGAAAATTATACAAGACAATATGACAAATAAAAGAGTACATTGGATAAACAATAAAATGCATATGAAATGGAACGACTTGTGAACTTTATTTGGGAACAAGAAACCATGTATCTTGGTATTCATGTATCTATTGAGATATAAAGGTGACTATGTGTGGGAGCATATAAACCTGTACAAGAGTGTAGACATAGTTAATAGTTCTGTCGGAGTTGGTGAATGCCTTTATGTACTAAGGAGAGATCTATGTTTCATGCCAAGTTATACGAAATCAAGTAACCTTACATGCCTCGTTGTATGACCTCGTTACTAATACAAGATAACCTTCCCTTCCTCCAAATATTTATTTACAATATAGTAGGTGATAAAACTAGCATTATCAGCCAATAAACACATCTTGGCAGCCCAATCACATGATAAAACAACACACGGGCAGCAAGCTTTTAATTAGCAACATAAAGGCATTTTGTCCAACCATTTCACCTATAACCATATTTTCGAACAACAATTCTTATTTATATGTCATATACATCTTGTTTCAGCCTCTTGGCAGTCTTACAACAGCCCAAAAAGCACAACATATCATAATTCCACACACCCTAAAAACGGATAGCATAACCTTACATTCCTTCGCTACATTTCGACGTCGACAACTCCAAACCTATTCCAACTTTAACCAAACTGTTCCAGCAACATTTACAAGTATAAAAATACCTAAAATAGTCTTATAACAGTGCTTAAGAAGTCATAAAATACGTAAACTAATAGCCTTATATACAATAGCCCACGAGTTCCAATCAACATAACGCTTAAGATAACACAATAAAATGCGCTTGTTAAATGAAACCAAAATCATGGATACAACCTTAGGCTGATTTTATAACTCAATCCATGTTAAAAACACCAATGTGTATTCATAATATAACTTAAAAACCATAGATAAATCACCAAAAAAAAAGGAAAAGGTGCAATAACTTTTTGCACGGAATCTGTCCAACAAATTTTAGCGAGCGTAACTAGCATCTATTTCTTGTTTTTCATGATAAAACTATACTAAACACACAACTATAATTACTTAACTTTGTATCCAAGGTTTATAGGCTCCTTGAGAAACCTAAAAGAGTCATTCGGCTGCTTCACAAAGTTGAGAGGAAATGTAGAGAGCAAATTTGATTTTTGTGACGTCAAGTTGAGAAATGATCTTTGGAAGCTTCTTTGACCCCTTTTTATAGTGCAATTTGGCCGACATAACTAAGGAATTCTTAGCATTATTTCACTAAGTGGGTGATGCAGCTCCTTTCTCCTTTTATTTGGGCCTTTTGGAGCACAAACTTGATGGACATGGGCTGCCTACTTTCCAACTTTCACTTACTTAGTTTTGGGCCCAATTTGATAAGTGTATTGTGATGTCTTTGGGGCCCTTTTTATTATACTTCATGGGATGTCCATATAGCCCATATATGATGATAAAACATGGGCCAAAGTTACGTCCTTAACATGGACTTTATTCATAATCGAACTTGGACAATTTCGACGTCGAGCCTCGTCTCCGTTTAGCTACAATTTTAAGCTAAGCAAGTAGATGACTCACGTACTTGCTTACTAAGTCCTACAAGCACCTCATTTCTCTCACTTCATTTTAAGACCGTAATCTCCTCAATTCAACACAAAATATTCATACACTCGACCCTCTTAAGTGCTAGACGCGCATATATCCCATTAACACGAGATTCAAGCACTTTTGAAAATTAGCGCTAATTTGACCAAACCATGTTATGTTTCATTTGACTTG